>PVIW01004124.1:71161-142912 GCA_004026585.1 Noctilio leporinus | reverse complement strand
GGACCAGTGGGTTTTATCAGGGAGAAAAGAAAGGAGAAAGAAAGGAAGAAAGAAAGAAAGAAAGAAAGAAAGAAAGAAAGAAAGAAAGAAAGAAAGAAAGAAAGAAAGAAAAGAAAAAAAAAAAAAGGATAGGGGGTGAAAGTCACAAGACAAAGAAAATCAATATTAATAAAGAAATGTTTTAGCTTTGTGTTCCCCCTTTATGATTTCTGATTGGTCCAGGTGGAGCCAGAACCTGTAGGCTTTACCAGGAAGAAAAGGAAAAGAAAAATTAAAAAAAAAAAAGAAAGAAAGAAATAAAAAGAAAAAAAGAGGAAGGAAGAAAAGAATAAAGAATGGGTTTAGAAAGGCTGGGGAAGGGAGGAATACTTAGATTGAGGACTGGGAATGCGTTATAGCCACAGAGTGAATAGACTTTAATTCGAGAGTAGGGGAGGGTCTTGGGTATTTAGGTGAATTGAGGTATATGGGGGATTAAGAATATGTGAGGAGTAACTTTTGCAAAGGATATGTTGGGGCTTAATAGTTCATATTGCTCTAGGTATAATTCAGGTGCTTGAGATTGGCAGCAATCCCTTTCCTGAGGCTGCCTCTTTTTCTTGGTCAGGACTTTAGTCTATAGTCTATATTCTAGCCAGTCTTGGCGTGTGACAGGGCCTCTGATTGTCGCAGTAGGGCTGATTCTGAGTGTCCGCCCCCAGGTAGGCTGGGCCTTCAGCAGCCTGGCTGGGTTTTAGGGCTACCGGTGTTCTGGAGCCCGCAGGGAGCCCCCTCCCACTCCTGGTGGAGGTTCATGCCCAGGACTCGCTCCCAGCACTTCTGCAGGGCAGCCCGCAATTTCGCTGGTCCCTGTGACGACTGGTCCCGCCCCCGCAGTTCCGGGAGGAGGCCGGGCCTGTCAGTCAACACTGTCTGGGGTCCACCTACACTGTCCCGCCCTTCCGGGGTGAGCACCACGCCTCCAAGCCAATCAGCTCTCCTCTGAGTCCTTTACGTGGCCTCTGTGATGAGCCCCTCCCAGGCGTGGGCGGTGCGGCCTTTGTCTCCAGCAATGGCGGGTCAGTTACCCCCGCCACTAGTTCTGGTTCACAGGCTCGCAGCTTTGAGTTTCCCGTGGAGCCTGGGGGCCTGTGTGGTTGCGCAGGGCTGGGCCTCCCCCCTCGCAGGGGCTTCCAGCTGCTGTTTCCCCAGCGGCCCAGCAGCTCCGTTTTTTAGCCCTCTCGCTGCCCCGCTGGTGCACTTCCCACTCCCCCGCTCTGGCTTCCCGCAGGACTCCTCTCCTCCTCTAGCCCCACGCGCTCGCGTAGGGAGCCTCCTCTCCCCGTTGCCGGAGTGAGTTTCTCACAGTCCCTCCCCTGCAAGAGTTCAATTCCGGGTTCGGTAAGGCATTCGCCCTCGCTGCCCGCACTTCACTGTTAAGACTTCCAGTCACCAGTGAGCCCGGAACCGGCCCCAGTCAAATGCGCCCCTCTGGGCAGAGCCGCCCCTGCCCGGAGCTGACCTCGGCCCGCAGGCCGGTCGGTCGGGAACGCCTCACCTACTGTCCTGCTGGCCTCCTCTGTCTCTGGGCTGTGCTCCCCTGTGTCCAGATGCTGCCCGTTCCAATCCCTAGGGTCCTGAAGACGTCTCATGCTCCTTATCTTGTCCTCTAGCTGCTTTGGTACTCGAGAACACCATCAGCACTGCTCTCTACTCTGTCGCCATCTTGGAGATTCCTCCTTTATATTCTTTTAAAAATATTTTATTAATTATTTTTTGGAGAGAGAGGAAGGAAAAGAGGCAGAGAGGGAGAGAAACATCAATGTATGGTTGCCTTTCACCTGCCTCCAGCTATGGACCTGGCTGGAGACCTTGCTTGCAGCCTCATTATGTGCCCTGGCTGGGGAATTGAACCTGCAACCTTTGGGTTCACAGGCCAGTGCCTTATCCACTGAGCAACCAGTCAGGGCTCTATTTCCTTTATATTCTTAATGAGGTCATTAAAGCTATACAAAATATCCATTTGCCTAAAATATTTCTAATCATCATCTTTTGCAATTGTTCATGGTTATGACATCATTATCCTACTGTTTTCTTTATCATTAAGTTTAAACCTTGCAAAATTGATATCCTAAGGGGACATTGAAGTACAGCAAAATATACTTATCTATGTACAAGATCTGTCCAGAAGGTATCCATCCATTTACTATGAAAAGTAAAGATGTTTATTGAAGAAGATACAAGATACAAGAAACATTGTACAAAGGAAAATGATGTTTCTGTCCCCTTCAAAGTAAGCATTTTGGGACCTTACACAGTTTTCCCAAATGCCATCAACTTGCCCAGTTATATTTTCCTGAATCTCTCTGATGGTCTGAAATCTCTTCACTATCAAAGGTGATTTTAGTTTGGGGAAAAGCCAGAAGTTGCAGGGTGCCATTTGGGGCTGAAGGGGGGCTGAGTCACCTGAGTGATTTGATGTTTCACAAAAAAACTCTGCATGATACGTGATGCATAAGTAGGCACATTGTCATGATGAAGTTGCCAATCACCAATTGCCCACAGCTGCAACCTTCTGAATTATTCAGATAGTTTCCTTGGAGAAATGTTCAAGCTTAGTGCAAAATTGGGTGCAGATTTGTTTCTCTACTCTCAGTCATTTTGAATGCAACAGCCACACAGTACACATTGCTCACTCAACAGCATCTACCAACCCCACTGACTAGTACAGTGAAGTTGTCATTTTTCATACACCTGCATTCCAGTCCACTCTCCTTAGCTGTCAGGTTACATATGTGTCAAGAAAACAATTCTTGTTTTCAGTAATGGCTGGACTTTTTCCAGACAGACCTCATAGTAAAATTTTTGATAGAGCGCAAATATTTCTGTTGGGACTCCTATAGACTTCAAATCAATATTCATAGTGCAAAACCCCATTTTTAATCTATTTTCCTCCAAGCTCTGGAAGTGTGTTCTTAGAGGATTTCAGTATCAAAACAAAAGTAAATAAATCCTGTGAATATAAAATCCAAATACATTTTTTCTTTATAGTTTGTTGAGAAATATTGCTTCTCAAACTAAATAAAATTGCATCAAGACTTCAAATGTATATACCTAAAGGAAGTTTAGTTTTAAACTCTGGTTTGAGGATTTATGATGAATATTCATATTCAACACAGTATTCCACACCAGTAATAACAAAAGATACTTTTTCAATGATTTCAAACTACATCTCCCTGGTAACTATTATTAAATAGTAGTTATAAAATAGAAATTTGGGAGAATGTTTGTTTAGTTTACTTTTCACTAGTCTATTACCCAGATGTAGGGAAAAAACTTCAAGATTATGTAGTATAAATAATTGATAGTCACTTAGCTCAGCAGAATTATTTATTTGATGCTAAAGAAGCTAATTAATTAAAAGGGTTTGCTTCTGATTTTATTTTTGTTCCTTTTATTTAGTGTCAGATATGAGGGAAATATCCTACTGCTATATGGTTTGCTTTGATTTTGTCATTGAATTATGTGAGTATAGCTTGGGGATAGAACCAATGTATTATTTTCCTTCTCTTCTATTCTCATGTTAGTAACAGAGTATGTGCAGAAATACCTACTGTTGTAGAGTGATATAGGTATGGCAACTTTTTGTAGAAATGGGTGATCCTTGTGCTTTGGGGGAAAATGACAATTTTGGTGGAGTCAGATGTAGAAGGGAGAAAATTGGCCATCTTAAAATTTAGAACTGGCTATTAAATTATCTTGAGAAGTTTTTTTTTTGTTGTTGTTGTTACAATAATTTATCATATATATGTATATATATATTTTTAAGATTTTATTTCAGTATTTTTAGAAAGAGGGGAAGGGAGAGAGGCAGAGAGGGAGAGAGACATTAATGTATGGTCGCATTTCACCTGCCTCCAGCCACAGACCTGGCTGGAGACCTGGTTTGCAACCTGGTTATGTGCCCTGGCTGGGGAATTGAACCTGCGACCTTTGGGTTCGCAGGCCGGCACCTGATCCACTGTGCTACCAGCCAGGGTCTATCTTGAGAAGTTTAATAAACTGGTCTCTATAGTTCTTTGATAAAGAGAAGGAAATAATCATGAAAGGAAAAATAAAATGATAAATAGTAATAATTACAGCAATTATTATTTACTGAGCAACTGATTGATACTCAAAGCTTCACCTCACCTAAATTAAAAACTTTAGCACTTTTAATGATGTTATCAAGAAAATGAAAAATGTACATATCTATCCACAGACTGGGGGAAAATATTTGCATATATTATATCTGAAAAATGACATATTCTGAATATATAAAGAACACTTTTCACTCAGTGATAAAAAGTGAAATAACTGAATTAAACTATGAGCAAAAGGCCCTGGCCAAGTGGCTCATTTCGTTGGAGAGTTGTCCCATATATGAAAAGGTTGCAGTTCAATTCTTGATCAGGGTATTTACCTAGGTTGCAGTTCAATCCCTGGTCAGACACACAGAGCACACAGGAGACAATGAATAGATATTTCTCGCCTCTGCCTCTCTCTCTCTCTCTCTCTCTCTCTCTCTCTCTCTCTCTCTCTCTCTCTCTCTCTCCCTCTTTCCAAAATCAATAAAATATATCCATCCTTTGGTGAGGATAAACAATGGTCAAAGGATCTGAACAAATATTTTCCAAAAGAGATGCAAATGGCCAATAAGAACTTGTTTTTTATTTTGGTTCTGGCTAGTGACACAGTGGATTAGGCACTGGCCTGTGAACCCAAATGTCACTGGTTTGATTCCCAGCCAGAGCACATTACCAGGTTGTAAACCAGATCTCCAGCCAGGTCCGTAGCTGGAGGCAGGTGAAAGGCGACCATACATTGATGTTTCTCTCCCTCTCTGCCTCTCTCCCTTCCCCTCTCTCTAAAAATAATAAATCTTTTAAAAAATAACTTGTTTTTAAAATTAATTTATTGCTGTTTTATTACTGTTGCCCCACTTGTAAAGAAACTCATCATCATTAATTACTAGGAAATGTAAAACAGCATTACAGTGAGGATTACCACACACACATTGGGATAGCTGTAAAAGGATGAATAAATAACAAGTGTTGGTGAGGATATGGAGAACTTAGCACACTCCTACATTGCTGGTAGGAAAGTAAAATGGTTCAACCACTTTCAAAAAAGTTTGTCAAGTCGTCAAAAGATCAACCATGGAGTTATCATGCAATTGAGCAGTTTCACATCTATGTATCTTCCCTGCACACAAATGAAAATATATCCATATAAAGACATGCACATAGCAGCACTATCCGCAATAACCCCAAAGTGGAAAGACCCCCAGATGTCCATCAATTGGTGAATTGATAAATGTGGTGGCATAGCTATAGATTCTACCATTATTCAACCAAAAGAAAAATTAAATATTAATGCAAACTACAACATGGGTAGTTCTAAAAAATACATTAAAAAGCCAATGACAAACATCCACCCATTGTATGATTACATTTGTTTGAAATTTAGAGAGAAGGCAAATCTATAGAGACAAAAAGGAAATTTGCATTGCTTGGGAGTAGAAGAGAGGATTAACTGTACCTGGGCATGAGAAATTATACTGGATGATGGAAATGTTCTAGAATTAGGTTGTGTTGATTGACATAGAACACTATACATTTACCAAAATATATTGAACTCTACCCTAAAATCTGAATTTAATAGAATTCAAGTTATTTACATAAATATATTTGACATCATTTACTAAACTTTGGTGTTTGACAGTACTTCTCACTGAACACACTTGAGGACAGAAATTGTAAATGTCTTATCCTTGAGGAAATACCAAGTGTTTTGAACAGTATCTGGCACAATGTTGGCATATAAAATACTTGTGTATATGTAATATATATATATATTCCAATAAAATTTGTTATTTTTCTGCAACTTCTTATTAATGTGAAAAATTTGAAACAAAGAATAGTATAATGAGCACCCTTATACTTACCATCTAAACTGAGCAATTGTCAACATCTTGTCACAGTTGCTTTATTTTTCCATCTGTGTATAGGTAAATTTTAAAAGCATTTTAATACAAACTCTGTCTCAATGTTTCTTTCTTACCTTCATATATATCTTCTTACTAGCTATAACCACTGTATTTCTTTTAAGAAAATAACAATACTTCCTTAGTATTATCTACTACCCAATCCATATTCAATATCCCTTAATCAGCTATAAAATATTTCCATTTTTAAAAGGGCAGCATGCAACCAGAATTCACATATATAACTTGGTTGTTATGCCTGTCAGGTTGGGGGTGCTGGTCCCCCATCCCTCTCTGTATGCAGCTAGCCCTTCTGCTAGAGTCTGCCAACTAGGTAGCCTTAAGGCTAAAATTACCCCAGAGTCCTGGAAAACTAAGCCCAGGGGCAACCAATATAGCAGCCCTGAAGGACCCACAGGTGCTGCCTTTGGGTATACTGCCTCTTTGTTCTAAGGTACCCACAGCCTCTTTTGTTCTAATGGGTGTATAGACCTTCCCCTGATGTAATTTAGCACACCGGTACCATTGGACAGGGTGGACAAACCATGCTTGGAATGCTGACTTCCTCCTGAGCCACCTGGCCTTTTGGCCTTTTGGCCTTTTGGCCACCACTTGCAACAAAGCATGCCAAATCTCCTGAAAGCTCCACGTAAAGTCCATGTTTATCACCAGGCCAAAGGCCTGCCCACCATCAGAACCTACTGATCTGAAGGCTCTCAAGGCTCCAGGACCTGACAGTGCCCTCTTGCTCTCTTATAATTTAAAATAAGTCCCCCAACCGCTATACTATATACCTGAAAATAATTCAAACTAATACTGAATGTAAATTGTAATTGAAAAAATAGGTCCCCAATTTTTTCATGATATTAGACTTTTTAACACACCAGAGAAGCTGCCCTACAGATTGTCCCATGTTCTAGTTTTGCCTTTTCCTTTGTGGTACATCTAACTTGCTCCCTCCCATTTCATGTTCATTAAAATTTGCTTCTAAAGTTTATATTAAAATCAATTGAAACACTTTTTTCATGTATATTTTAAGTTAGGCTCTGTATCTCAGTTAAGTATTTTAATGCATGAACATTAGCCAGGTTTTGAGTGATAAAATGGAATAAACAAAAGTCTTTCTAGAAACATATGAGGTCTGCCCTGAAAGTATCGAGCCAACGTCAATAAAATTAAAAGTTGGTGCAGCTGATACTTTAGGGACAAACCTCATATTTTAAAAAAATAAAACACATTTAAAAAAAGTTTTAGGCAGCAAAGACAAGAGTACCTCAAAATGGTTTTACGGAGGTTATCATTGTTAAAAGTATTTTTGACTGTATCAAGTTTGCCTTTTTCTGAATAAAAACTATGAAATACATTGTTTTGGCTATAGCTTTTTGAGCAGAGATGCAAGATTTCCTTCAAATTTCTATTTCATATATACTACCGACACCATTTACAAATTGCAACATTTATTTAGATTATTTCAGCACTGGAGATTTTTATTTTATCTGGTAAGGATTTTTTTTTAATTTTTTTAAAAATTTCATTATTTTTAGAAAGAGGGGAAGGGAGAGAGGCAGAGAGGGAAAGAGACATCAATGTATGGTTGTGTTTCACCTGCCTCCAGCCACAGACCTGGCTGGAGACCTGGTTTGCAACCTGGTTATGTGCCCTGGCTGGGGAATCGAACCTGCAACATTTGGGTTCGCAGGCCAGGGCCTTAATCACTGTGCTACCAGCCAGGGCCGAGGATTTTAATTATTATTTTTTTCTATTTAAAAGAAAATATCCCTGCACAGAACTTCCTGATGTCAGCAACCATGTTAAATAATAATCTTGCTAATTTTTTAATCATCTCTACACCCTTTAAGGTGATACTTTGAGAGCACACATAGCTAGCACTCTATCTCCAAGGCAAGCACTTTAAACAGGGGCTTTATCACTGATACACAATCCTTAACTGTTTTCACCCCTCATTGAATTACAAAACCTAAAATGTCATTAAATTTTTATTATTTGAAATCTGCCTAATTAAGTATAGCTGAATAATTTAACTTGTATTTATTGAGTACTTTTTACATACAAAAAATTTTTGGATGTCTGGTTTTTTTGTATACTAAAATGCATTCTAACACTTTTGTTACAGATTTGTCCTCTATGCACCTCTTTATCTCCTTCTTTACTTCTGTTTCATACCTGTTGCAGGGAAGTTATTAAATTCTTATTGGCCTCAGTAACAAGTATATCATGATGGAGACATAGGTCAATGATGGCAACTTGTTTGGAAGAAAGGCTTAATCAGTACCTGAGAGGTTTGGCTTTAAAGATCCCTTCTTTAAAAAATTAAAGTAATTGACATATCATTTCATATTAGTTTCAGGTGTGTAACATAGTGATTTGGCATCTGTATGCATTGTGAAATGTTCCTTACAATGTATCATCTGTCATCTTACAGAAGTTAATAAAATATTTTTGACTACATTCCCCATGCTGCGTATTTCATCTCATAACTTATTTATGTTCTAACCAGGAGTTTTTACTTGTTAATTTTGTTCACCCATTTGCCTGATCCACAACTCTCCTCCCCTCTGGCAACCACCTATCTTTTCCCTATAAGTCTGGATTTTGTTTTGATTTTTATTTTTTGTTATTTAAATTTTGCATATAAGTGAAATCATGTAGCATTCGGTCTTTTCTGTCTGACTTATTAACTTAGCATTATACCCTTAAGTTCAATCGATGTCACAAACAACAAGATTTCATTCTATGGCTGACTAGTAGTACATTGTGTGTGTGTGTGTGTGTGTGTGTGTGTGTGTGTGTGTGTGTACTACCTCCTTCTCCATTCATCCATCAAAAAAAACCTGAGGTGGTTTCCAGGTCTTGGCTATTGTAAATAATGCTTTAGTGAAAACAGCAGTACGTACAGTTTTTGAATGTATATTTTCATTGTCTTTGGAGAGAGACCCAGTACTGGTATTGCTAAATCATATGATAGCTAATTTAAAATTTTATTTATAAAAAAGACATGACTTGGCGTGGTGAACACACTAGTTTCTTGACTAAACTGCTCCCCTTCTTTGCCCCTTCCTCCCCCCTTCCCCCTCCCCCCTTGCCCATTGAAGGTCTATTCATTGTATTCAGGTATCTGGTTCTGTTTTGCTTGTTGTTTGTTTTGTTCATTATTGTCCTATAATGGGTGAGATCATATGGTATTTGTCTTTCACTGACTGGCTTATTTCACTAAGCATAATACTCTCCAGTTCCATCCATGTTGTTGCAAAGAGTAGGAGTTCCTTTTTTCTGCTCTGTAGTATTCCATTGTGTAAATGGAAACTGAAGTCTTTTTTGATCCAATCATCCACTGATGGGCACTTAGGCTGTTTCCAGCACTTGGCTGTTGTAAATAGCTCTGCTATGAACATAGGGAAACGTAGGTTCTTATGAATTGGTGTTTCAGGGTTCTTTGGTTATAGTCCTAGTAGTGGAATTGCTGGATCAAAAGGCAGTTCCATTTTTAGTTTTTTTAAGGAAACTCCATACCGTTTTCATAGTGGTTGCACCAGCCTTCATTCCTACCAACAGTGCACAACAACTTTTTGATAATAGCTATTCTGACTGGTGTAAGGTGGCATAGCATTGTGCATTTGATTAGCATTTCCCTGATGATTAGTGGTGATGTGCATCTTTTCATATGTCTGTTGGCCATCTGTATGTCTTCTTTGGGAAAATGCATATTAAGATTCTCTGTCAATTTTTTTTTTCTTTGAGAATGCAAAGATTTTTATTTTTTGTCTTTTTTATTGTTTATGCTATTACAGTTTTTCCACTTTTTTCCTCTTTAGTCCCCTTCCCCCAGCCTACCCCCCATTCCCACTGTTAATCCCCACACTATTATTCAGGTCCATGGGTCATGGAATATATGTTTTTTGTCTAATCTCTTCAACCTTCTTTCAACCATCCCCCACATCCCCCCTCCTCTTTTACAGCAGTCTGTTCCATGTTTCTGTGCCTCTGATTCTATTTCTCTTGTTTGCTTATTTTGTTCATTATATTCAAGTTATAAGTGAGATCATATGGTATTTGTCTTTCATTACTTATTTCACTTAGTATAGTAGTCTCCAGTTCCAACCACAGTGTTGGAAGGTAAGAATTCTTTCTTTATTTTTCCTTTTTTGCTGCATGGTATCCTGTTGCATGAATGTACCATAGCTTTTTTATCCACTGATCTAGTGATGGACACTTAGGCTGTTTCCCAGATCTTGGCTATTGTAGAGAATGCTGCTACAAATATGAGGGTGCATGTATGTTTTGAATTGGTGTTTTGGGTTTTTTTGTATATATTCCCAGAAGTGGAATTGCTTAGTCAAAAGGGTGTTCCATTTTTAATTTTGTGAGGGAACTCCATATTGTTTTCCAGAGTTTTCCACCAGTCTGTTTTGATTGTTTTTTGTTACTGAGTTTTATTAGGTATTTATGTATTTTGAATATTAACCCTAATCAAATATATAATTTGGAAATATGTTCTCCCATTCAATTAGTTGTTTTTACATTGTGTTGATAGTCTCCTTTGGTGTGCAGAATCATTAAAATATGACATTGTCTCCTTAAAGAGACAGGGATTAATAGTGGTTTGATTGTTGCTATAATGCAAATGGATCAATTCAAGGGTATGAGAGAAATATTTGGCCAGCATTTTTAGTGTGAGAAAAGAGAAATAATCCAGTTAATAATAAGGTATGATTTATATTTATGCTCTCTCAAGACTCTTCATCTTCTTTCTTCGATGGTATGTGGTAAAGAAAGCCATATTCATGTAAATAGAAGCTGAGTTAATGAAATAAAAAAGAACACCAAGAAGATCAATATCTTTACATTTATAATATAATCAGCTCATCATTCAGCTTTGGAGTTATAATTAAAGTAGTTCAGTTTACTTCAAGTACATCATCTCTTGCTATTTCTATTATTCATATTGGCATGATTCTACCTATATGTCCTAGAACAAATGTTTGATATTTAAATTGATTTAAGAGAGTTTGACCCGTTAAATGTTGCCTGAACAGTTGTTAACATTTTAATTTGTTGCATTATGGAGAAGAGTTGTTCTACTACATTTCCCCCTCACTTTCATCCTTATGTAGCTTCTTAATGGCTTAATGGTCCATCTGGATCATTTCCTCTATAAGAGTTTAATTCTATTTACTAGTTTTGTCATCTGTAGATTTCCAATTTAAATATTTTGAAACATCATATAATGCCATATTGCTTAAATCATTTAGTGTAATTATCTTAAAAGCATGAACAAAACATGCCTCGTGTCTTTTTTTTTTTTTTTTTTTTTAATAAATGGGCCCTGGCTGGTGTGGTTCAGTGGATAAGGTGCCAGCCTGTGAACCCAAAGGTCACTGGTTCGATTCCCAGCCAGGGCAACATAACCAGGTTGCAAGCCAGGTCTTCAGCCTGGTCTATAGCTGGAGGCAGGTGAAAGGCAACCAACCATACATTGATGTAACTCTCCCTCTCTGCCTCTCTCCCTGTCCCTCTCTCTGAAAAATAATAAATAAAATCTTTTAAAAAATAAATAAAAGTAGTAATAAAAATGCTTCCATAAGTTTTTTGCTATACTGTCTAGATAAATAAGTTTCATAGGAAAGCACTACTTTTTCCCTGGGACTAGAAAAGTCCAGCAAACAATCCAACTATGATATTTTAAATCTAACATTACAGTTGGGTATATGTGATTAAATATACAGCAGGACCTTAATAAAAGAAAGATATGTTAGCTACCCTTAACTATTTAAAGATTGTTTACATAAGAAAGAATTAGACTTTATTTTATTCCCTCAGCGCAGAATTAGAAGCAGTAGTTCACAGATAAGACAAACATGTTGATTTCGTAAGAAAAATGTTTTCAGTGCCATAAACTGCCAAATAATAAAGTGACTCTCCATAAAAGGACTTCACTGTACATTGCTGAATCTTTTTCATCAGAGACTTACTCTTCTCATGGCAGGCAAATATATATATGGAATATATATATATATATATATATGGAATTTGTGTATTGGGAGAAGATTGGGATAGATAACCTCTAATATACCCTTTTAGTCTAGATAGTCCATGATTTTGTATTCCTAAGAACAGGCAGGAAAAAAAATGCACAAGCGAAAACAAGAGCCTTTAGAGAGCTAGATCTATGCAATAGATAATGGAGTGCTTTCATACTTATATTGGGAGGCCAAATATGCCTTCTTATCTGACTTGCTTCAATGCCCAGGATTTTATTCAAAACTTTCTTGATGCATGCACATTTGACCTGGATGTAGGCGGAAGAATTTCTATATGAGTTATAAAACCATCCAGAATGTGTTAGTTTACTTTAGGGAAACCCTACCTATTCTCCCTCAGCACAAAATTGAACATTATACTTTATTAGTGCCATAAATAATCTGTCATTGTCCACAAATAAGTACTACCTTCTTTAATGAGATTCCACAGACCTTTATTATCTAATGTGAACTTACTTCTCAAACCTCATTTCTTATGTGCAATCCATACACTCTACATCAAGCCATTTGTCATTCCTCTCAAATTCTTTGTTATTCCATGTTTTTGCAGTTACCTGAACTCTATAGCCGTGTCATCAATGGGAATTCATCCCATTCTTTACTAAGTGAATGCTTGATCATCCCTCACTCCTATCAAATACCTGATCTACTTTTCCACCATCTTCCATTACCCCATGGCATTTTGTAAAATCTCAAATATAACTCTTGTTCTATTAAATAATATGTCACGTTTTCAGTCTCTCTGCTATACTGAGCTCCTCAGGGCCAATGAACTATATTCTGATCATACTTTATATTCCCAGCTTTTAGTGAATAGCCTCAGAGATTGTTGGTACACAGTGAACTTTTGTTGAGTACTGTGTGGCAGAAATATTATAATTAGTAAATTGGTTAATTTTGACACATACATTTTTGTGAGGGGAAAATGTAGGGTCATGTCCAGTGCATTGTGTCCCACTGAAATCCTTGATGGATCTAAGAAATAGAGTGATTATACTAAGAAAATAACAGAATAAAAGTGGAGAGTAAGGAGCAAAAGAAAGCCTAAAAAGGACAGAGGAAACCCTAAAATGATGGGTTTATGATAGGAATGCAATAGAAAAAAATCCTTGGGCATGCCCAGGATTGGAGGACCAGTTTTTGTTTGTTTGTTTGTTTGTTTGAGAAACACCAAACTAAAGGGCTTTGGAATTTCTTCATCCATAAAGAAAGGTTAATACTATTCCATGTTGTTTTTTGGAAATTGAAACACTTGATTCCCATGTATCTAGAGTTCAGATTTGGGGGTTTGTTAAGAACTATAATATATTGCTGAAGTGAAATTGAAGTCATAATTCCATTTGCTTGTATCATAGTCAAAATTTTTAATTCCTAAACTATTAGTGACTAAGCAAAAATATAATACTACATCTATGTACCAGAGATCAACAATCTTAAAACACAGTACCTTCACAGTTGTTTTTCTACTCAACTCTAAGCTAGCATATTTTATCTGTCCTTCTAGACACAACCTGTCAATCACATTGAATGGCATGCCAAAAATAAAAGCATCATAACTTTGGCAAAAACAAACAGAATGATTTACAAAACATCAAGTTGAATGTAGGGTTATTATATTGTATGTTTAATAAATAAAAAGATAGTATTCTAACAGTATGCTGCCTCTATTCTATGTTGAGGAATCAAAGCATTGTTAAAAGTATGGAATTCTTGTCATTATAGCAGCAGTTTTTTTTCCATAATTTTTGATTACTGAAGATACCTGGCATATTATTTCATATATGAAGTTTTTCACTTTAAATATAGCATAATCTGTTGCTTGTGGAAATGTACAATTTTAATTATATATATATATTTACATTTGCATTTCAAGTAGAAATGTGTGAAGATCATGAAGGTTTTGCTTTCTTGGAGACTATAATTTTCATTGGACAGGGTACAAGTGGGACATATACTCACTTCAGAAAAAAACTGAAAGACCAGATAATGTAATTAAAGCATCAGAACTTGATCTCTTTTAAAGGTTCTCATTTTCTTATTCATGTTTAACTAAGACAATAATTTTGCAAACTTACAATGGGAAAGTAACCAAGTTCTCAAGTTAGTATTTCAGGAGACAGAGGAACGAAGAAAATGTGATCCCTTACTTTTACAAAGAATTCTCATATTCCCTCTCCTGACCTCTCCTTCTCCTTTCCTCCGGCATTAACCTATAAGCAAACTTCTCAAAACTAAAAACAAATCATGAAATTTTTACATCATTATAAGTCCTTTACATAAAACAGAGTAACAAAAAGCTAATAAGTTGTAAATATTATAGATAACTTTGGACAAAGCTTCTGTTAACTTTTGGTACAGTCTACTTTTCTTATTTAACTTTGCTCATAAGTAGAACCCTATACCACATTTTGTCTTGCAATAACTGAGCAGGCTATTTTCAGTTGCTAAAAATCTAGTAATTATAGATTGAGTTATCTCTCCAGGTGGAGGTTTTCCTCTTCATTTTATTTTCACAACTACTGCTCCATAATTCAGGCTGAGCATCTTACAATTAGGTAAGACAAGATGAAGTTGGTTGTGTTCCAGAGAGTCTAGATAATTGGCCCAGGCCAATATTCTGTTTGGATCAAGGATTTCAGATGGTGGCAGATGATAAATTTTCTCTGTGATAGTTTATTTTTAATAACATTGTTATGAATGCATTAAAATCAAATAGGTCAAAAAGAAACCTGACCTCTATCACTCTCTAGTTAGGTGTTCTTGGATGAGTCATTGATCTTTCTTGAAGTCTCAATTTTTGTGTCCTTAAAAAGGAGACAGTGATTTCTAATATTATATTGTTAATATTAAAACATCCTGGGATATATTAGGTATTCAAAAATGTCAGTTTCATTTTATCTCTCCTATACTTACAAAACCTGCTGTATAAATAGATCATGTTTTGTGTTAGTTTATGGTACCACAGCACTCCTTAACATTAAGGAGCCATCTTGGAAATGTATACCTTTTGTTTAAGGGACACTGGGCAAAAAATATGAATGCTTCATTACAAAGTTAAGCTGCTACTGGAGATACAAATATAAATGTATTTCTTATTGATAGTAAAGTACTAAGATCATTATTAAGTAAGATTATATTGATTATATGGTTTGGAGAGCAACGATTAAATATCTGACACAAATCCTTAATTGGGGTCTGTAGATACATACCACATAAGAGCTAGGGAAAATCATTCAGCATTACACAGCTTGGATTCTCCAACTTTGGAGGCAATAGTAATCCTTGCTTACTAGAAGCATAACATTAGCATTCTGTAGTCTAATAAAAATGTTAAATATTATATATTTTTTAAAGAACAATAGTCATTTTTAACTTTGTTAAGTATCTTCATACTGCTTTCCGGTGTAGTTTCATCAATTTACATTCCCACCAACAGTGCAAAAGGGTTCCCCTTTCTCCACATCCTAGTCAGCACTTGTTGTTTGTTGATTTATTGATGGTAACCATTCTGACAGGTATGAGAGGATATCTCACTGTGGTTTTAATTTGCATACCTCTGATGATAAGTGACCTTGAGTATCTCTTCATTTGTCTATTGACCGTTTGTATGTCCTCTTTGGAGAACTGTCTATTCAGGTCCCTTGCCTATTATTTTTAATATTGGGGGGGGGGTGTTTAGGTTTGTAAATTCTTTATCAAGTTTGGATATTAACCTCTTATCACATGCATCAGCAAATATGTTCTTCCATTCTGTGGCTTGTCATTTTATTTTATTGTTTTCTTTGTTGTGAAAAAAATTTTAGTTTGATGTAGTTCCATTTGTTTATTGTTTCTTTTCCGCGGACATGTATACAATAAAATATCCCTAACGAGCAATGTCCGAGATTATGCTGCCTACCTTTTTTTCTACAAATTTTATGTTTTCAATTCTAACATTTAAGTCTTCAATCCATTCTGAATTTATTCTTGTGCATACTATAAGAAGGTGGTCTAGTTTCATTTTTTCTGCACGTTTTTGTCCAATTGTCCAAGCATCATTTATTTAATAAACTAGCTTGCTTCCTCTGTTAAATATTAATTGATTATAAAGATATGGGTTTACTTATGGGCTCTCCTATTCCATTCTATTTCATTCTATTATTCTATTCTATTCTATTCTATTCTATTCTATTCTATTCTATTCTATTCTAATCTTTTCTATTCCATTGATTTGTGTCCATTTTTGTGTCAGTACCATGCTGTTTTGATTACTATGGCCTTATACTATAGTCCCATATTAGGTAGCATGATTCCTCCAACTTTATTCTTCTTTCTCAGAATCACTGTTGCTATGCAGGACCTTTGGTGGCTCCATATAGTTTTTTTAAATATTTGTTTTAGTTGTGTGAAATACATCCTAGGAATCTTAATAGGAATTGCATTGAATCTATAGGTTGCTTTGAGTTAGTACGGACATTTTAATGATGTTTATTCTTTCTACCCATGAACATGGTGTGTGCTTCCACTCATTTGTATCTTCAGTTTCTTTCTTCCATGTGTTATAAGTTTCCAAGTATAGGTCTTTTACATCCTTGGTTAGATTTATTCCTAGGTATTTTATTCTTTTTGAAGCAATTGCAAATGGGATTGTTTCCTTAATTTCACTTTTTATTATTGACATATACAAATGCAACTGATTTCTGGATATTAATTTTGTATCCTGCTACTTTGCTGTGTTAATTTATTAGTTCTACTAGTGTCTTGGTTGAATCTTTGGGCTTCTCTATCTACAGTATCATGCCATCTGCAAATAAAGGCCTAAGACACTGCAGCTCCAAAGGCAGCCTAAATACTTTGGGAAGAGCACCCCCAGGAGAAACAAGCTTGACTACTGTGCCACTGTCAAGTTCCCCCTGACTACTGAGTCAGCCATGAGAACAATAGAGGACAACAATACACTTGTGTTCATTGTAGCTGTCAAGTGCAACAAGCACCAGATCAAACAGGCTGTGAAGAAGCTCTATGACATTGATGTGGCTAAGGTCGACACCCTGATCAGGCCTGATGGAGAGAAGAAGGCTTATGTTCGACCAGCTCCAGACTAGGATGCTTTGGATGTTGCCAAAAAAATTGGGATCATCTAAACTGAGTCCAGCTGGCTAATTCTAAATATAAAAATTTTATACTATAAAAAAATTGATATAACAATTTCTAAGCAACATCTTTTAGAACAACTTACCTTTGATATTTTTGAACTCTTCTCTATATCATAAAATGTTCATGTTATTACAAAATCAACTGAAATATTGACTCATTTGATGAGGCAGTTAATTTCCTACTCAACATGACATTGCTTTTCATATAACAGATTCATTTATTCACTAAGTATTTATTAAGTGGGTGCTATATATGCCAGGTGCTCTGTTAGGTTCTAAAAATTAATTGTAAACAAAGCAAGCCAGGCAGAGGCCTTAGTGAAACATGCAGTCTAATGCAGGGCAGGCACTCCTTGAAATAAATACAATGAAGTACAAAAACTTGAGTACAGATGCCATCAGAAAAAAATATATATAAAAGCATTCAGGGCATAGGGGGCAAAATTTTTTGTTAGAAAGCCTAATTTTATTGCAAATACATATTCTAACATATTTTAAATAGGAAAAAGATTATACCAAAATATAAAGTGGTTAAACCTACTTATAAAGACAAGTAGTGTCAGTAAAGCCAAGGAAAGACAGAATATGAAACACTTCAAACAATCAAATGCAGATTAGATAGTGAAGAAAGAGAAAAGTCACTTGATTTTGGTGACCTTATACAAAATAGCTTTCAGAAGAATTATGTGTTCTGAAACCAAGAAGAAGAATGTGAGTAATAAACAAAAAACTGAGGACAAGAGATAGAGACTAAACATTAGAGAACTTTGGCAGAAAAAAGACAAGATATTTCTAGAATGGATGATTAGAAGTAATGTTGCTTTTTGATTGTTTGTTGTTATTGGTTTCCTAGGTAGGAAAGACATGTTAAAAATAAATAACAGCTTTTAAATAGAATGGATGCACTTTTTGGCTGAAAAAAAGAAGGGTAAGGAATTAGTCAAGGAACATGTATAAATGACCCATTGACATAGACAACGGGGTGGGGGTAGACTGTGGGCATGAGGGGTGGTCTCAGCAGAGGAGAGCAAAGGAGAAAACTGGGAAAACTATAATAGAACAATAATAAAATATTTATTTTAAAGGTAAAACATTAATGTTTAGCACTTTGTACATTTTCATGAGAAAATTTATTAGAGAAAAAACAGCCAGCCTCATGATTACAAATATTAAACATCACATTGTTCAAGGAAATCTCTTTTCAATGGTCATTAGTTTTTCTTGTTTTTTGTTTTGTTTTTTTTTTTTTTTAATCTAAATGGTGCATCATGGCAAAAGCCATTTAGGCATGTGTTAATGAAGTCAAGTCTGCTTAGTTCTAGAAATGAGACTCTTCAGGAAGATTAAATTAAGGCAGAATTTATTGCCTGACTAGGATAGTCTGGAAAAACTGTAGCAAGTATAATTTGAATACAACCATGACTTTAGAGCTATTAGCTGGGATCCATTTATTTCTAATTCACCATTTCTTGTGCATCAGGTTATTTTGGGAAAAGAAGACTAATAATTAATGCCACCATTTTTCTAGTTTTTTAGACATTTTGCTTAATATTCATAGGTTGCCTAGGTCCTTGACATAACTTACAATCCATATAATTCACCTGTCTCTACCTTTACTTTCACAATTCATCTTAGGAATTTTGGTGTATTGGAATATTTCCCATTTATGAAGTATGATATATTTAAAAATTTTTAATTGTTTATCATCCTATAAATTTCTAAATTAGGAGGAAAGCTACATAGTATTTTATAATGTCTTTTTGAAATTTGAGTTCACTTAAAATGTGGAGTCAGATATTTGTACATTTAAAATTGGGCCCTAAATATACTGTAGACATGCACACATTGAGTTGAAAATGTCCTAATATTCCAAAATGCAATAATATAAAGAAAGAAATTATGAATACTTTTGAAATTAAAGGACTTTATTTTACTGAATTTTCCTATTAAATTCTAAACACATTTTGTTGTAGAAGCACATAACTATGCACTATTTAATATCTTTAAATAATACACAATTCTCTTGAAAGCAAACAATGGAAACTCTAAGCCCCATTCAATAAGAGTCTCAGCAATCATAATTTTTCAAACCATATAATTATAGAAGAAATATGTAGTAAATTAAAATCAATATAAAAATTTAAAGGACTTCTGTCATTTTAGTATTTCTTTAAAATAACAATGATCATAAAATTGTATGTAGCATTTTCACATATAGAAAAGCACTAAATTTTATTAAGCATTGCTAAAAGAATGAGTGGAATGTTAAATAACTTGCATCACTGAATACCATGTTAAAAATGGTCTCTTGTGAAAATTTTTGAGCACACACTGTGGTGATATTTTGTTGCATATGCAGGTGTAGATGTAAGATACAGTTTCTTTAACACTTTATCATTTTATGACATTTTAATTTCCCAGTGAGTATGATTAATGCTACTTGGAAATAATTTATCACTAACACTAATTCAAATGGTGGATTATCTCTAAAAATCAGTTGGCAGTGAAACTGATATCCTGCTGATGCCCCACTAGTTGAATGTATTAACATATACTTTCATTAATACCATGTTTATCCTTGTTGACAGGTTTCACATTTGCTGGATTTAAAAAGAGTGTCCGCTCCACTTCAAAGATATCTTAGTCTTTAGAAAACTAAATTATGCTAAAGCAAGAGAATGAGCCATACAAGCTTGTTGTTGGCCATCTGTTTAAAGCAATCAAGAAGTTGAAGTTGCATCACTTGCAGTGTTTATTCTGCTATAAAAGGACTAACATAATGAATCATGTGACACTGAAAAGGAGGAAGTTTTCTTTTTGTCTTCATTTCCTATTAAATTTGGCTTACAATTTCGATTACAGTGAAAGTAGGTTATGCATATGAGCTGAAATGGGGATCGCTCGCCAAGAAAACTGCAATATGCACATGATTTAAATGTCATGTTGTTTATCTGTAGAAAATCAACTTTCTTCTTGATTCCACCAAGAAAGTTGACCTTTTTAAAAATATATATCAATATACAATATGAAGTACCTCTTTTCATAAGACAAAAGAGTTTTGAAAATGCCCCAATGTTTCCAAAATTCATTTGCCACTGAAGCGTTTTTACAGTATGAACAGGAGTAGGCAATAATGTCAGGTTTCTGCAACAGCAACAAAAAAAGCAAAAGGCACAACATTTTGTTTAACCTATTTTTTTCATGTATGTGTCATTTAGTTACAATGCTTTTTTCCTGTCCATATGGGAGCCTCTGTCATTCATGTTTCCAGCTGTAATAAATCCATCAAAGGTTTCATGAAAGAATTGTGACCTATATCCTCCCCCATTATTTCTAGATGTTGCTATTAATCAGTATACTCAGTCTGAATAGCAAAACCATGAGAGTTCTAGTGTTCTCCTTCAGATAAAGCCAACAATTGTAAGCATGATCAATTTGCCTTTAATAAACATGCATTATGTGCTTTCTACGTGCCTGGTACTGTTTTAGTTGCTGAGGGTAGCAAAACCATTAAGATAAAGTCTCTGATCTCAAGGAGTTCTATGATATTTAACTGTTCCTCAAGACTTATAATGATGTAATAGAAGCACATTTATCAAGCAATGTTGGCAAATGGATTACTATGGGTTTCAGAACTATGTTATGGTCTTCTAGCCAAGCTCTAACCTCCTCCCAGACATAAATATTTACTAAATGCAATTATTGTTGCTCCAATACGTAACAATATGAAGGCACCTGGGAAGGGAAGTCCAAATATTAAAAGTACCATGTTATTTTCTTCTAAATCTCCAAAAACTAGAAAATAGATCTACCAAATGATCTGCCAATTGCACTCTTTTATTCCCAAAAGGGAATAAAAGCAGAATTTTGATGAGATATATGTATAACCGTGTATGAGGAAGGACCTAAATAAACCCGGAATTGTCTTCTGCATGGCAGGCCCTTTGTAGTACAAGCTTTTACCACTAGGTGCATGGTCTAGGAACTCATCTATATCAGTCTACCAGCTGGAATTGTTGTGAGAGGTTGCACTCAGCTGTAGTGATTTTTTAAAAAGACTCTTTCAATGCATTTGCCCATTTCATGATGGGGGATTTATAAGCACTTCTGCTCACAATGCATTAAGTGTTCACCAGTTTTTGACCAAAATGACATGACCCCCTTCACCACCCTTCCTATTCACTTGATCTCTCCCTAAGGGGCTTTTGCTGTTTTTCCTGCTGTTTCATCAGGAAAACAGCAGAAGCACTACAATGTATCAAACTCAACAAGTTCAGAATCTGTTTTGAGCAGTGGAAAAAATGTCTTGATAGGTGTATTGCATTAAATGGAAAGTACTTTGAAGGTGACTGGAGTTTAAACATGTAACAATAAATTACTATTTTTTAATAAATAAATTCTGGCATTTTGGGTCCTCCTTTGTGTTACAACTATCCCTCCTAAAATACAGTAAACCATAATTATTATAATTTCTTTCCCTTCTTTTAACCCCTATACTTCTACGTGTTTCTTTGGTTTTTTTCCTTGATTTATTTTCCTTGATGTTAATTTTTTTTTAGAAGACTGCAGATATGGGGATAAAACAAAATAATCTGTTCACTTAAAACAATGTATTTGTGTTTTGCTGCCTGGCTTATATCACTTAACATAATACGCTCCAGTTCCATGTATGTTGTTGCAAAAGCTGGGGTTCTTTCTGCTGCATAGTAATCTATTGTGTAAATGTGCTACAGTTTCTGGATCCACTTATTTATTGATAGACACTTAGGCTATTTCCAGCACTTGGCTATTGTAAATAGTGCTGCTGTGAACATAGGTGTGCATAGGTTCTTCTTAATTGGTGTTTCAGGGTTCCTCAGGTATAATCCCAGAAGGTAGTTCCATTTTTGGGGTATGTTTGTTTGTTTTGAGGAAACTCCATACTGTTTTCCATAGTGGCTGCACCAGTCTGCATTCCCACCAATAGAGCACTAGGGTTCTCTTTTCTACACATCTTCTTACTTAATACAAGAACCTAATGAACATAACAAACAAATGAGCAAAATTGAACCAGAGGCATGGAAACAAGGAACAGACTGACAGTGACAAGATGGGTAGGGGGAGGTGGAGAAAGGGAGAAAGAAGGGGAAGTATCTTGTCAAGGAACTAGGATAAATGACCCTTGGACATAGACAACAAGGTGGGGATTAACTGTGGGAGTGGGGGGCAGGGAAGTTGAGAATGATGGGGAAAATTCAGACATCTATAATAGAACAATAAAAAAGAAATTAAAAAATATCAATAGGGATTGACTTTGGGGGGAAAGGGTGGGTGGGGAGGGGGACAGAGGGGAGCAAAAAAGGGATGGATGTAATACAACAACAATAAAATTAAAAGAAAAAAAATATCAATAAAACAATGTATTTACAATGAAAAGATGGCTGCTCATTTTTCTGGTTGATAGAGATTCAGGATAGTTAGTATACACCCCTTCCTCTTATCAGTCAAATTGTATCTCTTCCTTCTAATAAATTGCAGGGACTTTTTTATTTCATGTAGTAAAACATGAAAAGTTTACTCATTCCCACTCTTCCAGTCATATAGCTTATGGAGACTCCTATAATGTAAAAATAAAGGATATTTTAATTTGTTTCAATGTTTTTTTTTGTGTGTGTGTGGGAAGTGAGATGAGGAATGTTTTACTTACAGGGGATTCAATTTTAGGTCTGGATGATGTTATGAATTTGTTTTTCTGTTGCTTTTTTGTTGTTTTCATATTAGTGTAATTTGAGAGGAACCACAAGTTTAAAGAAAAAGTAAATGCACCCTGGCTGGTGGCACAGTGGATAAGGCACCAGCCTGCAAACCCAAACGTCACTGGTTTGATTCCCCAGCCAGGGCACATAACCAGGTTGCAAGCCAGGTGTCCAGTCAGGTCTGTAGCTGGAGGCAGGTGAAAGGCAACCATACATTGATGTCTCTCTCCCTCTCTGCCTCTCTCCCCCTTTCCCTTTCTCTAAAAATAATAAATAAAATATTTTTTAAAAATTTATCCTCACCAGAGGACATTTAAAAAAAGAAAAAGTAAATGCTTTTGTTATAAACATGAATCAGACAGACTTAACTTTATGCTATAATCAAGCAAACCATAAATAATTTGTTACTATATATTGTGATACATAGTTTTGTATTCTTGTAAATGTTCCTTAAAGCTCTCTGCTTGTTATTGGCTGACAGTTTTAGAAGGATGACAGTAACATAGATCTGAAAATAAAAAAAAAAAAAAATGAGGAAACAAACTAGTCAAGTACAAAATTACAGTCACAAATTCAGACGGAGAATCTTAATATTAAACAGGCGTTAAGTTCAGGTAGTTGGGTACCAAATATTCTTAGTCTGATAAAAATTATAGCAATTATAAAAGCCATTGTTGTTCAACCCATATGGATCCTTGGACTAACCCAGGAGGCAATTAAAACTCTCTTATAAAGCTTAACTATGACTTACACAGTTTCAGATAAATTGTAAAACAAACTCCAGAAACACAGGTAAAACTTCTAACCCTAGAATCTGTGCTTGAAAGAATGGCTGAAAGTGGTATGTAAGGGGTAATCATAGAATATTATGCTTCTGCCTGATTTGAAGACTCATAAACAACATTGAGGTAGAAACTTCAATTTTTCCTATTTCATTAAATAAGGTGATCTTTAATCTTCCACTACAGATTGAAAGGAAATTTTAGGAATATTATTTAAGAATCATCTTTGAATAAAGCATTAGTAAAGGATATTTACTTTGGTAGAAATTGAGTTAACTATAGTTCATAGATATGCAATATTTAAAATTAGAAACAGAAATGGTTAGAACAATAGAAATCCAGTGAGAATAAACATATAAAAATGAACTCAGTACAAATACATAGAGGACTACTGAGATTTGGATGCACTTAGTTTATAAGCTGTAATTCAGAAGTTTGACAAGTCTCTCTCTCTCTCTCTCTCTCTCTCTCTCTCTGCACACACACACACACACACACGTGTGTGTGTATATATATATATATAATTTATTTTATTCTAAGGTGTTATTTTATTTAGTTTGAAATATATTTGAATTCACAGAATACTGGCTTAACTAGCCCTGTAGATATTTTTATTGAAAATGATCAACACCCGTAATCAGTTTCTCCATTGTTGCCCTATTACCAAATATACCAAAGAAATTCAGATGAGAACTTATTCATTTTTAAATTAGAATTTACATTCAACATTTTGTAATAATTTCAGATGTAGAGCATAGTGGTAAGACGATGATATATTTTACAGTGTTCCCTATGATATTTCAAGGACACACCTGGTCCCATACATAGTACAATGTTATTGACTATATTCCCAATGCTATACTTTATGTCCCTGTGACTATTCTGTAACTACCACTTTGTACTTCTTAATCTCTTCACTTTTTTTCACCTAGCCCTTCATACCCCATCTTCATTCTCAACTGTCAGTCTGAAGAGAACGTGTTCTAATAGGCTAATATTGCTTGTTAGATCTCTTACTCAGTGCATTATCATTTACCCACATCAAAGTTTACATTTATTTTTAATATTTTAGAATAAACAGATTTTTACCTTTTTATCTTGAGAGCTTTGGATTCTGAGACTTTTGAGTGGTCATTAATAAATATCTCTTTGATCTAATCATTTTCCTGAGGGAGAACCTGCAAGTGTTCAGTTTGTTAGGAACTTAGGATTTGTAAAACTAGAATTTGTATTGGGCAATTCTTGTAAAATCTACCTTTTCAGAATTCTGTATCTGTTGTCCCTAAGTCTCTATGTAAGCTTTGGAATTACTGAAAGACCAAGGGTTAACTGAAGACACCTAATATATATATATATAGATTCTGTGGATTATTATTTATTGTTATTTTTGTAGTTGTCATACAATAAAAAAAAACAGATTGAAGCACAAAATACTGTTTCATAGATTGTGTACATATTTCTGTCCCACTGTATACACTTTACAAAAATCAGTGGAACTAGGTGGTGTTGCTCAGTGGATTGAGCACTGGTTTATGAACCAAAAGGTTGCCAGTTTGATTCTCAGGGCACAAGCTTGGGTTGCATGCCAGGTTCCCGGTTGAGGGGTAACCATACATAGATGTTTCTCTCCTGTTCTCTCTCCCTCCCCTCTCTTTAAAACTAAAGTAAATAAAATGTTTTTAAAAATCAGTGGAACTAAACTTAGAGAGGTTATTACAAGTAACAGGCTATCTAGTCACAGTCTAAAGACATGTATGTAAATGGTTGATTATATGCCAGAAGATTGATTTATGATTTAAAATATTTAGCTAATGGAAGAAATTTTATCTAACACTTATAAGCAGCAAACTAATTTATATATATATATATATATATATATATATATATATATATATATATACACACACATATATATATACACACACACATATATGAAGCAAAAAGTGCATATATGAGGATTATTATCTCTCTAGTATAGATACGATGTTTTATTTAGGATGTATACTCCAGCATTGTACCTAAAATTACATTGGTGTTGATTTTTACCAAATGATGGAAGAAGATGAGAAATTATTAGTACTATTTTGATATTCTCTGAGGAGGAGTTTACTGCTTGTTCAGAGTTCAACTTCTATTGTCAGTTTAGGTTTATTAGAAACAGAAGGCATTCGTTCTTGGCTTTGATTACATTTTAGAATATTTTTGTCTATAGCAAAATTAAGCAATAGTCTAAGACAACTTGATCATATTCTTGCTAAACTGTATTTTATTTTACAACATATAGAATATCCTCATTTGAAAAAACAAACAAAACAACCTAATGTTCTGTTTATAACAGATAATGTTGTGAAAAGTTACATAGTTCAGTAACTGATATATTTTATCTACAAATTTACATATTTTCAATTGTATTATATATTGGTAAAAGGGTTTTAATACTGAAAGTCACTAAGTAGCAGTCATTTAGAAATCTGCTCATTTATAGATAATGTAAAAATTGAAATGAAATCTGTGTTACACAGGGAAGCTATAGAGTAAAGATAGAGAATGCAAGCTTACTGAATGTTCATTTTGAAGACAAAACTCATACAGCATTAAAGTACTTATACTGTTGACAGTGCATTGAAGTTTACTCTCTACTATGTTTATTATTAATGGAAGTAGACTAATATTACTACCTAGTATAATAATAATTATACTCCATAGGGGATAAAAATATTTACACTGGATTCACAAGATTACACATGCAACTAGGATATTTGGCTCATTCAAGGCACAATCCTAATTCTGGTGCAGACACTAGACTTTAGCTCTCTGGGTGGCTAATGGATTGGAATTCTGATGTATCACCACATGCTCTTAAGTTGAACAGCCATCAGTTTTAAAAATAAAAACCAAGATTTCCTCATATGGTGAAACTTTAGCCTCCAATGTGATGATACTTGCAGCTGGGGTCTTTGTGAGGTATGTAAGTTTAGATGAGGTCATGAAGGTAGAGCCCTCATAAAGAAATTTGTGTTTTTGCAAGAGGAAGACAAGGAGAACTCTCTCTTTCCATTTACAAGTACTTAGGACAGGCCATGTAAGCACAGGGAGAGAAGGTGGCTTTCTCCAAGCAGTGAAGCAGGTTTGCACCACACACTGAATCTGTGGGTATCTTGGCCTTGGATATCCAAGCTTCCAGAATTGTAAGTAATAAATTCCTACCATTTATGCCAATTAACCTATAGCATTTTGGTACAGCAGCCCAAGCTAAGATACATACTAAGATCCAAAAAAGAATATTAATAGCTTATTAAAGCTGCATAGCTATTATGTAATACAGCCAAGGCTTATTCTCAGATTATCTGACTCTAAATTCATATAGTACTCACAAATACTAGTAACCAACCAGGCAGATAATTTGGGAGGAATGGCCAATATTAAATATAATATATATATAAACACACCTTATACATACAAAACATGTAAGCAACATGTTCCCCTTACAAAAAGGAACATTTTTTCAATTTTTCTTGAAATACACTTTTCTGTCTTGTTTTAATAGAGATAAAGTGAAAAAATTATTTCCTAATGTAAAACAACCTACAATATAACATGGTTCATGTATAGAAAATCTTAATAACTGAGCAAAAAACCTACTAAGAAAAATAAATAATAAATTCAGAGGATATAAGATTAATATTAAAAATCAAACTATATTTTTGTATCCCTCAAATGAACAATTTAAAATAAAATTAAGAAAACAATAGCAAAAAGGGGCACAGAAATAAAGACCTAATCACAACTTGGAACTTGGTTTACCATTTAAGCAGTGCTTTCCTCTTACAGCTCATGTCTATCCCCTTGAACAAACATAAAACTATGAGGCCTGTCCAAAATGTATCAAGCCAATGTGAATATAATTAAACTAATTTGTGCAGGTGATACTTGTTTCTTTAATATTCACCAAAAATATTCTGGTTAAAGATCACTGCTTTAAGACAGAACCTCTCAACCAAGAGTGATTTCTTCTGTAGGGCATGTGACAATGTCTCAAGATATTTGTGGTTTTGACAGTAGTAGGGGGAAGGCTTTACTATGATCTAGTGGGTAGAGACCTGAGAATGCTGCTAGGAAGCCTGCAGTGCACAGGACAATCCTCTACAACAAAGTATTATCCAATCCAAAATGTCAATAGTGGTAAAGTTAGAAACCTTGATTTAAAGATAAAGCTTAGCTATTTATTCTGAGTAAAGGAGCGTAGCAATATTGGTAGGTATCTGGCATTCTTTGAAGGTTTTTTTGTTGACTTTTGGTTGTTGTCCCAGAATTAGGCACAACACAGTGATGCACCATCTGTAGAGTTCTAGAAATTAGGACTACTCTTAGAGACTGTTGAAAACTGAATCAACATAATTCACAATACAAGAGTTTAGATTTGTCTTCCTTTTTGGTTCAATCTAACAATTTTACAATTTTAAAATAAATCTTTCTATTTAATGCATGGCTACTGCTCTTTAGCCACACTCACTACTAAAAAGCTAGTTTAATTCTCTTCAGTCAAGACACACTTTTAGTAGACTTTCTCAATAGTTATACTTAAAATATATGAATATGTGATTTTGTGCATAGGACTCCCATGTGTGGTATGATTATTATAATTAGTATTAATTTGCATGATACCATAGTTTTAAAAGTGTTTTGCAGTAATTCCTCACAGTAATTCCATGTGTCAAATCATCAGTATCATCCCCATTTTATAGAGAGACTAGTTATCTTGCCTCGGGTCACAGATTGATTCAATGTTGGGCTTGGACTTAGAGGATTTTATTAAAACTTTTGCAACTCAAGCCTGTTAGGAATGATAACTAATACAAAGCCTAGGTCCATCCTTGTTTCCTGTAGATTTTCAAAAATGTAAGTCAGAGAGATTTTATTGTCTGTTGACTAGAAAGGCTTCAAGATTACTTCTTATGTTACTAAAATTTTATAATTTTAAATGTGCTACTTCAGTTTAAATTACCTTAATGTATACTAGTAATTAAATAAGAAACATACTATTCAGTAACCCTATTCTTATATTGGACTAGAATTTAAGGTAGTGCAAATTAAGAATATATAAAGAACTATAATATATGAATGTGAGAAAGAACTTAGATACATGTCTCAAATCCAAGATAAATAGCAGAGTTTAAAAATCTATACATAGGCCCTCTAAGCATTATGGAAAATTGCTGCCTGTCTGTGTCCACTTAGGTCAATTTCTTTGCCTGATACTAATGAGATCAATCTTACACCATCAATCCTCAAATAGGTCAATTAGTTTGCTTTGTTCCTGAACAAAATCTGCACACAAAACCCTAAATAGCTGTCTCCTCAAATAAGTGTTAGGTTCACATGGACCTATCAGAAAGGAAGATATTGTATCCTTTTTTAAAATTTAACTTTATGGTTGTTGTATTACATCCATCCCATTTTTCTGTCTCTGCTCTCCCCTTCCCTACCCTTCCTACCTCCCCTCCCCACAGTCCATCTTACATGTTGTCCATGTTCATGGGTCATCCATACTAGTTCCTTGACTAAACTCTTCTCTTTCTTTGCCTCCTTCACCTCTTCCTCCTCCCCCTCTCTGCACACTGAAAGTCTGTTCCTTGTATTAATGTCTCTGATTCTTTTTTGCTTGTTTGTTCATTTTAGTCATTAGTCTCCTGTATTGGGTAAGATCATGTAGCATTTTTCTTTCATTCACTGGCTTATTTCACTAAGCATAATACTCTCCAGTGCCATCCATGTTGTCACAAAAGGTAGGAGTTTCTTCTTTCTGCTGGGTAGTGTTCCACTGTGTATATATATGTACCAAAGATTTTTGATCCATTCACCCACTTACATAAGTTTTGTAACTTATGTTTTCTTAAAACATAAGCATTTAGGCTGTTTCTAGCACCTGGATATTGTAAATAGTGCTATGAACATAGGGTTACATGGGTTCTTCTGAATTGGTGTTTCAGGGTTCTTCAGGTATAATCCAAGCAGTGGAATCACTGAGTCAAAAGTCAGTTCCATTGCCCTGGCTGGTAGCACAGTGGATAAGGCACCAGCCTGCGAACCCAAAGGTCGCAGGTTCGATTCCCTAGCCAGGGCACATAACCAGGTTGCAAACCAGGTCTCCAGTCAGGTCTGTGGCTGGAGGCATGTGAAAAGCAACCATACATTGATATCTCTCTCCCTCTCTGCCCCTCTCCCTTCCCCTCTTTCTAAAAATGATGAAATAAAATCTTAAAAAAAAAAAAAAAGTCAGTTCCAGTTTTAGTTTTTTGAGGAATTTACATACTGTTTTCCATAGTGGTTACACGAATCTGCATTCCCACCAACAATGATACAGGGTTCCCTTCTCTCCACATCCTCACCAGCACTTGTTTGTTGATTTGTTAATCATTGCCATTCTGACAGGGGTGAGGTGGTATGTCATTGTGGTTTTAATTTGCATCTGTCTGATGGCTAGTGATGTTGAGCATTCTTTCATATGCTTATAAGCCCTTTGTATGTTCTCCTCAGAGAAGCATATGTTCAGGTACTTTGTCCATTTTTTTTAATTGGGCTGTCTCCATAGTGTTGAGTAACATAAGTTCTTTATATAACTTGGAGATCAAACCCTTGTCTGAGGTATCATTGACAAATATGTTTTCCTATACAGTTGGTTCCCTTTTAATTTTGCTGACATTTTCTTTAGCTGAACAGAAGCTTTTCAGTTTGATATAGTCCCATTTGTTTATTTGTTTCTTTATTTCCTTTGCCCTTGGAGAAATATCGGTGAAAGTATTTCTGTGTAGGATATCTGGAATTTTGTTTTGTTTTGTTTATGCCCCTGTCCAGTTATCCCAACACCACTTGTGGAAGAGGCTATTTTCACTTGATTTTCTGTTCCTTCCCCTTTGACAAATATTAATTGACCATAGAATCTTGCATGTATTTCAGGGCTTTTTATTCTGTTCCATTCATCTATATGTCTAGTCTTATGCCAGTACCAGATTGTTTTGATTATGGTGGCCTTGTAGTATACATAGTTTGATACTCGGATTCTTACTTTGTTCTTCTTTCTCAAGACTGCTGTGCTATTTGTAGTTGTTTTTGGCTCCATATAAATTTTTGAAGTATTTTTATAGATCTGTGAAATAGGTCATTGGTATTTTAATTGGGACTGTATTGAATCTATAGATTGCTTTGGATAGTATGGACATTTTAATGATGTTAATTTTTCCCATCCATCAACATGGTATATGCTTCATTTATTTGTATCTTCCTTAATTTCAGTGTTCTGTAGTTTTCTGAGTACAAGTCTTTTACTCCTTGGTTAAGTTTATTCCTAAGTACTTCGTTTTTCTTGTTGCTATGGTAAATGGGATTTGTTTTCTAGTTTCTATCTCTGATGTTTCATTATTGGTATGCAAAAATGCATTTGATTTCTGAATATTGACTCTATATCCAGCTATTTCACTAAAATTGTTTATTAGGATGAGTAGCTTTTGGGAGAGTCTATCAGGTTTTGTATGTACATCATCATGTCATCTGAAAACGATGACAGTTTTACTTCCTCCTTTCCAATTTGGATATCTTTAATTATTTTTCTTTGTCTGATCACTACAACTAGAACTTCCAAAATGATTTTGAACAGAGATGGAGAGAGTGGATAGCCTTGTCTAGTCCCTGATCTTAGGAAGATAGCTTTTATTTTTTGCCCATTGAGTATGATGTTGGTTGTAGGTTTCTCATATATGGTCTTTATTATATTGAAGTATGCTCCCTCTATTTCCATTTTGCTGAATGTTTTGTATCATAAATGGATGCTGTACTTCATCAAATACTTTTTCAACACCTACTGATATGATCATATGGTTTTGGTCTTTCATTTTGTTTATGTGGTGTATTACATTTATTGATTTGTGAATGTTGTACCATCCTCGCATCCCTGGTATGAATCCCACTTGATCATGGCATATGATCTTTTCAATGTATTGCTGGATTCTGTTGGTCAATATTTTGTTGAGAATTTTAGCATCTATGTTCATCAGCAGTATTGGCCTGTACTTTTCTTTCTTAGTTGTGTCTTTGACCTGGTTTCAGAATTAGAATAATATTGGCCTCATAGAAAGAGTTTGAGAGTCTTCTCTCTTCTTGGAATTTTTGGAATAGTTTGAGGAGGATAGGGGTTAGTTTTTCTCTAAATGTTTTGTAAAATTCACTGGCATAGCCATCTCATCTGGGGCTCTTGTGCACTGGGAGTTGTTTGATTACTGTTTCAAGTTCACTAGCTTTTATCAGTCTATTTAGCCTTTCTGCTTCTTCTGGATTTAGTTATGGTAGATTATACATTTCCAGAAATTTGTCCATTTCACCCAGGTTGTCAAAGTTATGGTAATATATGTTTGTAGTCATTTCTTACAATCTATTGTATTTATGTGGTATAGCTTGTGATTTCTTTTCTGTCATTTCTGATTTTGTTTATTTGAGTCCTCTTTTTTTCTTGATGAGTCTAGTTAAAGGCTTGTCAATTTGTTTATCTTTTCAAAGAACCAGCTCCTGGACTTATTGATTCTTTGAAATAGTTTTAGTCTCTAAGTCATTTAATTCTGCTCTGATCTTGATTATTTACTGCCTCTGCTTGCTCTGGGTTTTATTTGTTGCTCCTCTAGTTCTTTTAGCTTCAGGGTTAGGTTTTTGTATGAGCTTCTAACCTTTCTGGGTAGGCCTGTTTGGCTATGAATGTCCCTCTGAGGACTTCCTTTGTTGTGTCCCAAAGGTTTTGGGCTATTGTGTATTCATTTTCATTTGTTCCCAGAAACTTTTTGATTTCTTCTTTGATCTCATTGTTAACCCATTCATTACTTAATAGCATGTTATTCAGTCTCCATGAATTAGAATGTTGTTGGTTTTTTCCCTTGATGTTGGTTTCTAGTTTCAAGCCATTGTGAACTGAAATGATTGGTATGATTTCAATTTTCTTGTATTTGTGGAGGCTTGCCTTTTGTCCTGCCATGTGGTCTAACTTTGAGAAAGTTTCATGTGCACATGAAAAGAATGTGTATTTTGCTTCTTTAGGGTAAAAGGTTCTGTATATATCAGGTAAGTCCATTTCTTATAGAGTATTGTTCAATGCCACAATATCCTTGGTGTTTTTTTGTTTGTTTGTTTGTTTGTTTGTTTGGAAGATCTGTCCATTGCTGATAATGGTGTATTAAAATCCCCTACTATTAGTGTGTTGCTGTTCATATCCTTCTTGAAGTCCTCCAAGATTTTCCTTATATATTTTGGTGCTCCTACATTGGGTGCATATATGTTTACAAGGGTTATATATTCTTGATGGATTGTTCCCATAAGTATTATGAAATGTCCTTGTTTGTCTCTTTTTATAGCCTTCATTGCAATATCTATTTTGTCTGAAATAAGTATTGCTACCTCAGCCTTTGTGTGTGTGTGTGTGTGTGTGTGTGTGTGTATTTGCTTGAGATATATTTTTCCATCACTTCACTTTCAGTCTGTGCTGACCTTTTGTTCTGAGATGGGTCTCTTGTAGACAGCATACGTATGGGTCATGTTTTCTTATCAATTCAACTACCCTATAACTTTTGATTGGTGCATATAATCCATTTACGTTTAAGATTATTCATTGACATTTTTTCCCTTTGTACCTGTGTTCCTTTTCGTCTCTCTTCGTTTCTTCATATTTTTAAAGCAGACCCTTTAGCATTTCTTGCAATGCTGGTTTTGGTGGAGATGTATTTTTTTAGCCTTCTTTTGTCTGGGAAATTCCTTATTTCACCTTCCATTTTGAATGAGTACTTTGCTGGGTAGAATATTGTTGGTTTCAGGCCTTTGTTTTTCACTACTTGGAGTACTTTTTTGCCATTCCCTTCTGGTTTGTATTGTTTCTGTTAAGTAATCATTTGATAACTCTATCAGAGTCCCCTTATATGTTATTTGCTGTTTCTCTCTTGATGCTTTTAGGATTCTCTCCTTGTCTTTGAAGTTGCCGTTTTAATTATGATGTGTCTTGGAATAAGCCTGTTTGGGTTCATTCATTTCATCTTCATTAGGACCCTCTGTGCTTCCTGAACTTGAATAATGTTTTCACTTATCATGTTAGGGAAATATCCTATCATTACTTTTACACATAGGTCTTCCATCCCATGTTTCTCTTCTCCTTCTGGTATTCCTATGATACAGAAATTCTTGGTTTCATATTGTCCTAGTGCTGTCTTAAAATCTCTTCATTCTTGTTCAGTCTTTTTTCATCCTGTTGCAGTCTGGGAATATTTTTCTATGTTGTTCTTCAACTTGCTAATCCAATCCTCTGCTTCCTCTAGCCTGCTTTTGATTCCTTCTACTGTATTCTTCAATGTAGAAATTGTATTCTTCATTTCCTCCTGGCTCTTATCGATAGTTTCTAAGTCCTTGTTAATGCTGCTATAGTTCTCAGCAAGTTTTTTGTAGTTTCCCTGGGGCTCTTCATAGTTCTCCTGAAATTGTAGTTTTCTTTTTTTTTTTCTTTTAATTTTATTGTTGTTGTATTACATCCATCCCCTTTTTGCTCCCCTCTGTACCCCTCCCCACCCACCCAAAGTCAATCCCACCTGTTGTTCATGTCCATGTGTAGTTTTCTTTGAGTTTGCTGAGCTCATTGAACTTCTCTATCATCATTATTTTAAATTCCATATCTGATAGTTTGCTTGCCTCTATTTCATTTAGTGATCTTTCTGGGGATTCCCCCTTTCCTTACGGTGATGGACTGTCTCTTTTTCTGCCCATTTGTACTTTTTTCTTCTTGTTTGATTTTGCTTTTTAGATTGGCTTTTTTGAGTGCCTGTCTTTGTAATGTGACCCTCTGTCATGTAGAGGTGCACTGTCTTTACTTCCTGGATTCACTTCTGGTGACATCAGATCATTCCATAGTCTGGCCTAATTATCCGGTTGGGGCCAACCAGAGATCCACTGTCTTTGTCTGTGCCCTTCAGTTTTTAATCCAATGTAATTTGTGCTCCGCTATCAGGTGTAGTTACTGCTGAGCAGGACTGATTAGGTCTGTTGTAAACCAATCTGTCTAGGATCAGCGGTCACCTTAATCACCACTGAGCAGGGCCAGTTAATTGAGCTGTAATCCAATCAAACTGTGATCAGCAAATAGGCTCAGGCTCTACTAGGCTTAAGCACCTCTAGGCTCAGGCACTGCTAGGCTGAGCAGATTGATTCCATTGTAATCCTATCATTCTGTGATCAACTGCTAGGTTCAGATGCAGTTTGGCGGGAGAGACAGATTCAGTTGTAAATCAGTGGATTTGTGACTAGCAGCCAAGACTAGGTGCTGCTGGGCTAGATAGGATGCCTCAGCTGCAATCCAATGAATCTGTGATCAGTGCTCAGGCTCAGACACCATTGGGTGGGACAGACTGACCCAGCTGTAAATCAGTGAGTTTGTAATCAGCCACCAGGCTCAGATGCCGCTGGGCAAGACAGATTGACTCAGTTGTAAATCAATGAATTGTGATCAGGCACCAGGCTCAGGTACCGATGGGTGGGGCAGATTGATTCCAGTGGGTGTGGCTATGAGGACCCCTCAGATCAAAGTCCCTTGGTGCAGCATAGTCCACCTTAGTAATTCTCTGTCTCCCTCACTCTCAAGCTGGCAAACCTGGGGCCTTCTACCCTTCTCAGCTGGATGCTGTTTGGCTCTCAGCTGTGTTGCTATAGGCTGGGAAACCCAGCTCAGGGATCAGAACCCAGCCTTCTCAGGTGGAGCCCCTGACTCCTTCCCTTTGGCTGCTACCCCTGATTGGGGGTCCAGCCAGCCCTCTCACATTTCTGGGATTCCTACCAGTCACATTGTGATGAAGTATCCTTTTCTGTTTTGTCCATGGTTATAAGGCTTCTATCCAGCGAGCGTTCTGTTGGTTATTCCAGGTGATATTTTTTCCCAATTAAGTTATAGTTCCAGATTGGTCCTGGGAAGAAATTGGTGTAGCTCCACTTATTCCTCTGTCATCTTAGAATCAGTAAGGTCTGTGTCCTTAATGCCACTCAAACCTTCAAAATGGAGATAATTATTTCTTACTGATTATTTTTTCATAAATGTCAATTATTCATAATAAGGACAGAGAAAACTTATGCTCAAATCCATCATAAAAATAAAATCTTAAAATATGAGGATTAATGCAGGTATTCAAGTCATAATAGATGATGTGTAAGCCTTGTTTGCTACACACATTGATCCCTATTCATTTGAAGAATCAAAATGAGTTTTCAAAAGCTATTAAAGAGCAAATAACTTGATCCTCTATTTAGGAGATACACATACTCAGGCCAGCAGTCACTTACTGAATTAGTTATAATTGACCACTAGATCAATATGTTCTTTCCAGATTACTAATTGTATATAAAATTTTATGGTAGTATTTTTCAAATGCATTAACACTAGGAAAATCTTTAGTAAAAATAATGCAATGAAAACATAAGAAGTTATAGAGTAAGAAGAAATAGTCATTCCAAGCAAAGAAGCAGAAACTCTGGACATAAAACCATACTAGTGAAATACCACTGTATATCAAGAGTTCATTGTATCTGCCACACTGTTACTGTTAGTAGAACAGTATTTCCCATGAGCCAAAGAAATGTTTCAGTCAAGGTATTTGAGCTCATTTCTTTTCAGTTTCTGTATCTGCTTTTGAAATTTCTACTAAGACATTGTCAGAAGAACCTGAGGGAAAAGTCATAGATCTAATAAAAGCAGTAAAAGAAAATTAAAATTATGTTCATAAAATTTGATGGAGCTGTGTTCAGTTTAATACAAGGTAAATTATAATTGCAGGTAGCTTAAAAGGTTGCAGTGATTATGTGTCAAAAAGAAGAGCCAAAATAAAACTCATATTATTCTCTGGAAGAAGAATTAGTGCTTCATCTTGATTCTATCACTTTCTAGCTTTGAGATTTCATACAAGTCACTTAACAATACAAAACTTCCCTTTTCTTTCTTATAAAGATTTAAATATCTCCTTTATAAGGTTGTTGTGATGATTTAAGGAAAGAGCACATGAAAATCTTAACATAGCCTGGGCTGATGTGGCACAGTGGAGTGAGCTCTGGCTTGCAAACTGAAAGGTTACTGGTTCAGTTCCCAATCAGGGCACATGACTGGGTTGCAGGCTGGGTGCATGTGAGAGGCTACCACTCAATTTATATCTCGTACATTGATGTTTCTTTCTCTCTTTCTCTCTTCCTCACCCTCTCTCTAAAAAGTAAATAAATAAAATCTTTAAAAAACTCTTAACAATGTATAAAATGATTGCTTGCTTACTATTAATATTAACAATACTTCAATTGATATTGGACTAATATTATCTTTGGTGTTAGCATTGTTACTGGTATTATTTATAATTATAATTAGTGTTTTCAACTTGCATGGGACTAGATGACAAGTTATTGCCCAAATGCCTCATAGCATAGAATTTAGAGTTGATGCTTGAATGTGTTGAGGCTTTCAGGGTTGTGGAATAAAATTAATGTGTTTCATATGTGAGAAGCATATTAACTTTGCAGGGCCAATGGTGAAACGCTATGGAATGAATACTCATGTCTCCCCAAAGTTTACTGTTGAATCCCTAATCACCAACATGATGATATCTGGAGGTGGGACCTTCAAATGAAAATAAGGGTTAAATTATTATGTGAGGTCATGGCGTTGGGAGTCTTGTGATAGAATTAATGCCCTTATGAAGGGGAACACATATGAGAGCATTCAGTCTGCCATGTGAGAATATTGCAAAAAGCCAGCAATCTTCAAACAAGTAAAAGAGCTACTACCAGACACTGAATCTGCTGGCACTTTGAAATTGGTCATCCTGCCCTGGCTGGTGGCTCAGTGGATAGGTCCCCACCTATGAAGCCAAAGGTCACTGGTTCGATTCCCCAGCCAGGGCACATAACCAGGTTGCAAGCCAGGTCTCCAGCCAGGTTTGTAGCCGGAGGCAGGTGAAAGGCAGCCATACATTGATGTTTCTCTCCCTCTCTGTCTCCCTCCCTTCTCCTCTCTCTGAAAATAATAAATAAACTGTTTTTTGTTTTTTTTTAAAGAAATTGGTCATTCTAGCCTCCAAATTTTGGGAAGCATTTGTTATAGCATCCTGAGCAAAATAAAACATAAGGATTCACATTTCTGTGTTAGTGTTTTTAAAAAGACTCCCAAGGGAGAAGTTGGAAAAAGGAATTTAAAAATAAAAAATGCTCCAAAACCCAATTTAGAAAATAATGCATAAATTATCTTTTTTAAAAGATTTTATTTATTATTTTTTAGAGAGAGGGTAAGGGAGAGAGTCAGAGAGGGAGAGAGACATCAATGTATGGTTGCCTTTCACCTGCCTCCAGCAATGGACCTGGCTGGATACCTGGCTGGGGACCTGGCTTGCAACCTGGTTATGTGCCCTGGCTGGGGAATCGAACCAGCGACCTTTGGGTTCACACCTTATCCACTGTGACACCAGCCAGAACAGCATACATTCTCTTAAAATGTAGATAATTCTATATGAGTATTTGCCTAAATGCTTTATAGATTTATCATTTCACAAATTTAGAATCATTTGGTACATAAAGCTGGACTACTAATGTACTCTACTTAATAGTTTTATACTTGGTAACTTTATATCACAGTCTCTGTGTGCCTCAGTTTCTCCATATTTAAAATTAGAATAATAATAGCAATACCTGTGTTATAGAGCTTCTGTAGCAAATGAGTTAACATCTGTGATGTATTACAGAATCCTTGGTATATACAAAACTCTGTAGAAGTAAAAGCTGTAAGCATTAACATGCCTATATTACCAAATTAAAATGTTATTCTACAATGTAATATTTTCAAAGCTATATAATGTTAATATCAGAATTACTGAATGTTTTTAACTAATCCTTCATCACTGGGCATTTCTGATACTTCTCATTTTTCCACTTTTGTATTAATCTGATGAACATTCTTATAACTATGTATTTCCTCAAGTAACCTGCCAGGCAATAATGTCATGAATCTCACCCCACTCCTCAAAAAAAAAGGCTGGGTCTTTATGGATTATTCTATTGCAAATCCTGCCATTCTAAATATCACTTATGAAAACAGATTCCAGTCATGTTTTAATGTCTTACTTGTAAATGTGAACAACTGAAGGGGTTGGACAGGTTTTATTATTGACTTTGAGAGTTGTGGTATCATTAAATCATTGACTCCTCCTATCTAAGCTATATTCAATTATTTACACATGCCCTGAAGAGTTTTCTTTATGTAGGTCCTTCTTATTTCTTATTGAGTACATTCCTAATTTGTTTGAAAAAGTTGTTTCTGTTGCAGTATCTTAATTTTTTGCTTCCCATGGGAAATACATTCAAGCTTGGTATGAATTTTCTAGGTTCTCATCCAGATTTTTCCCTGAGTTTAAAGAGTTCAAATATTATTATAGTGATGCACATAACTTGAATATATCTATTGTCATACAGTTATGAACAACTCTAAAATGCCTTAAAAATTGTGATGTGACAGTTGGAGTCAGGGACAGGAAAGAGCAGAATATTGGGACAAGTGTAATAGAACAATAAAAAAGAAATTAAAAAGAAAAAATGTGATACATCTGAAGTTAGGCAACTATCATGTATTTTGGACTCTATACATGCTGTGGTGTACTGAAATTAATAATGCAGGAAAATATTGAAGCCATTAAACCTGACTATATTTAATAAACCATAATTATGATTAGATTTTATTTAATCCATCACAATTTATGTAACAAATTGCATAAAATTCTGTTTTTTGTAATCTCTGCCTTGATTTTATAATAGCAAATAAAAATTAAAGCACCTTAATTACCCACTCCATTTGAAATCACTTTTGAAATATTTTATTGAATTAAATGTATCACAGTTTTTCCACCTACACATATACTGAAGGGCACTTGGCCTGTTTCTAAATCTCAGCTATTGTAAATAGCACTGCAATTAACATGGGGTGCATATATTCTTTCAAATCAATGTTTTGGATTTCTTTGAATGTTTGCCCATAAGTGGAATTGCTGGGTCATAAGAAAGACCTATTTTATTTTTGAGGAAACTCCATGCTGTTTTTCAAAGAAGTATGTACTATGCTCATGGATATGAAAAATTAATATCATTAAAATGTCTATAATAGCCAAAGCATCTATAGATACAATGCCATATCTATCAAGATACAAATGATGTATTTCACAGATCTAGAACAAATATTCCAAAAATCTATATGCAAAATCTCTAAATAGCCACAGTAATCTTGAGGAAGAACAAATTTGGAGGAATCATGCTGATATCAAACTATACTACAATGCCACAGTAATCAAAACAGCTTGGTACTGTCATAAAAACAGAAATAAAGATAAGTGGAATGAAAAAGACAGTCCAGAAATACACCCATATCTTTAGGGTCAATTAATATTTGACAAATAAGGCAAGAATATACAATGGGGAAATGACATTGTATTCAATAAATGGTGTTGGGAAAATTGGACACATACATTTTAAAAAATGAAACTGGGCCACTTTCTTACACTATACCTAAGAATGCATTCAAAATGAATTAGACTTAAATGTAATACTCAAATCCATAAAAATTCTAGAAGAAAACATAGGCATTCTATTCTTGGACATCTCCCTTGGTAACATTTTTTTCATATATCCCCTCAGGCAAATGAAACAAAAGAAAAAAATAAAAAATGGGACATCAAAAAGGTTTTATATAGCAAAGGACATCATCATCAAAATGAAATTACAACATACTGAATGATATAACATATTCATCAATGATTCATTTGATAAGCGTAATAACCAAAATTTATTAAGAACTTATATAACTCAACACCAAAAAAAAAAAAAAAAAAAAAGAAAGAAAGAAAGAAAAGAAAGAAAGAAGGGAAGAGAAATAAAGAAAGCAAGCAAATAAGAAAGCAAGAAAGCAAGCAAGCAAGAAAGAAAGAAACCAAAGAATCCAATTACAAAAATGGGCAAAGAACCTAAACAGATACTTCTCCAAAGGGAGTGTACAGATGGTTAATAAACATATGAAAAGATGCTCATTGTATCTAATCTTCAGAGAAATGCAAATTAAAACCAAAATGAGAGGCTCTAGCTGAGTACTTCAGTTGATCAGAGTGTCATCTCAATATGCCAAGGGTATGGGTTCAATCCTCAGGTCAGGGCACATACAAGAATCAACTAATAAATTTATAAACAAGTGGAACAACAAATCAATGTATCCCTCTCTTGTCTCTCTAAAATTAATAAACAATATGAAATATAAACATCAAAAAGAAAAATACAATGAGCTATCACTTCACACATGTCAAAATGACTATTATAATTATGAATAGGTCCACAAACAATCTACATTATTTTTTTACATCCTCAACCAAAACTTGTTTGCTGATTTTTAATTTGTTGATTTATTAATGATAGCCATTCTGACAGTTGTGAGGTGACACTCTCTGTGGTTTTACTTTCGTTACTCTGACAATTAGTGATCCTGGATGTCTACCTATGTTTGTTGGCCATCTGTACATATATCCTCTTTGGATAGGCATTTATTGAGATCTTTTGCCTATTTTTAAAATGGATTGTTTTTTGTTGTTAAGTTGTACAAACTCACCATTGTATGTTCTTGCCTTTTTTGTCAAATATTACTGACCATATATGCATGGGCTTATTTATTGGTAGAACCACTTTTAATGATAAATTTTGACAAGTGAGTTTATGTATATATGCATGCGTACATATGAATGTATGTTATATTTATGAGTACATTTTTCTGAGTTATTCAGTAAGTATGATTAAATATAGGCTAAAGACAACCTGAAACCAAAGGATACATTTATATATATTTTTATACTCACATTACACTGTCTTACACTCACAGCAATGCATTTCATAGGTGAGAAGTTTTGGTTTAGTTTAAGAATGTTGCCCAATTTACAAATACAGTTACTGTCATGGCTCATGTGCTTCTTGATTTTATGGTCAGTGCTCTTTTAACTATATTTACAAAAAAACTCTTAGTTCATATTTTAAGTGATATTACATCAATTTCAAAAACATCCACATTTAATTTTGCAAAATGTCATTTTATCAAATATTTATCACAATCATAAGCAAGGGATTTCAAAATATTTGGATAAAAGTCTTGAAAAAATGTAAATGCATGTATTTGGCATTAAGAAAAAATGTTTTTCAAATATTACAGAGACCTCTACACAATTTCTGGGATCTGACTTTGTTTTATGTTTTATTAAACACATGGAAATTAAATATATTTTTATAATTAACACATAACAACACCAAGCTATTGTTATGACTTGAATTTTTTTAAATACATGAATTACCTTAACTTTGTCTGTTGGAGGTGTCATTAGTGACAAATTGCAGAACAATTCTCAAAAATTATTAGTTACCACTACATAAAATAGTTCCTAGTGAGTTCAACATAATTAAAGATTGTGCCATGAACACTACAATAGAAATCAAAAGTGAATAGTCAAGTTAGGGGTATTCTAAGTGGTAACTTTGTTTTATTTTTTAAAGGTAATCAAGTCTACAGAAGAACCAAATAAGGAGAGAATTTTTTTAACCATTAGACTAAAGGAAGAAAAATATACTTGTACAACAAGTAAACATTGGCTGAAATCACAAACAAAACAAAATGTGCAGCCAAGAAAAACCTAGGCCAGGATTTTCTCTTTAAGACAATAAACACTTCAAAAAAAATCAGTTGAGATTGATCAATTTGTGTAGTACCTACTATATGCAACGGAATGGAATTAATATTTATTTTCTGTATAAATATGCTCACAGCTAGAAGCTGCATTATTAGTATTACTACCAACAGTAGTATTTATGAATCCTCACAACTCTGAGATGTAGGTGGTATAATCCTGATCATTCATGTGAGAAAATAACTGGGGCTTGGAGAGGTAAAGAAGCAAATTTTATCAATCTACAAGACTCTCAGACACTCCATGCAGGTTGATATTTTAACTCCCAGTTTATAAGTATTGAATCAGACACCCAGAGAGGTTATATAATCTGCAAAAATTTACACAGGTAGTGAATAATCTGAATATAATTTTAATATTAAATCTGAATTTGTTTTATCTACCAGTCATTCTACAACATAAGCATGTATCAGAATTATATTGTTAAAACAAAAGTTAATAAAACAAAGACTGCTGGCCTCCATCCCCAAAGGTTTTGAATCAGAAATACTGGGTCAGGGCCTGAAGGTTTACTTTACTAAACAGTATCCTGGTGATACTTCTGCTACCTTATATTACTAAATACAGGGACTACACACTGGTAACTGCTCAAGAAATAGTAACTAAGGAGAACAAAGGAGTCAAGTACACTTTTAGTTGAACAAAGGGATTGAAAAGCAAAAAGATATGTTGTCAGAAACATAATGGTCAATTACAAATTTGATGTGAAAGGCAAAAGAGAACTATAAATGAGATTTTAAGATGTTATAGGGATGATGGTAGTTGAAAGAGAAAAAGACTACCTATTTCTTTTAAGTTTTCTTTCACTTTACAGAAACAGAATAATGTATTCAGAGTGAAGCTACATTATATGGCTTTTTAATTACTCTTTTATTTTGCATTCAGCAGAGGTTATTTTTAGCAATAGAGTAATGCTACAGAACTCCTTAAGAAAACCATTTTTTCAATTTTTTTCTTTTCATTTTCTATTTTTTGTCTTGTCTTTTTTTTTTAACCAACCTATTTTAAATGATAGGATTTTTTTTCTTTTTTAATGGTAGAAAGATCAAGTAAATTGAATTTGAGATGTTTAATTTACTTCAGAGACAAATGGACTTAATGAGTGGCAGGTTAGTACGGTGCAGTCCATAAGGAACAAATGCAATTAGAATAAACCTGAAGACATAAGATTAAGAATATTTTCAAGGTCAAGCCACTGAACTCATTTAGGGGAAAAAAAAAACAGGATGCAAAGAATCAATACTAAACCCTCTATTGGACACATAAACAATGCAAGAATGGCTGTGAACTCTAAGTCAACACTTATTGCCAATTGATCCCTGGGATAAATTGTGGCATGAAAATATTTTATAAATAAGCATATATCTGTATCTCATTATTTCCACTAAATGAATTGAATTATGGATGGAAAAGATTTTAGTCTCAACAGAAAGAGAGATGTACTTATTCATTCAGTGCTCAGAAAGTTTTTTTAAATTAAATTAGTGGAGTATAATCTGTTAGTTGAAGACTATAAAAAATTTTAAGGACTGTACTATACAAAAAGGAAAAAATAAGGATCTAGGGCAGAAATTCTTAAGTTTTTTGTGCCATGGCTATCAGATGCTTTATGACCTCTTTTTCAGACTAATATTTTTATGCATAAGATAAAATATAATTTTAAAAATATTATCATGAATTACTTACCACATACTAAAAACTCAATTTTTACATGCTAATATACACATTTCTTTATTAACAAACTGATATATTTTAGAAAATCCACTAAAATTTATTTTTTGACATTTCAGTGTGAAAGTAATTTCTGCTTAGTTTGAATAAAGCCATTAATCTGTGAGGCAACATACATGTCATATTGGACAACCAATTAACTTAATTTTTCCTTACATTGTTAAAAGAGCAGAAAATATTTATTTGCAAATGTACATTATTGAAAATGGAAATAAAGCCTTTATAGCCATTTAAAATGCAAGGATGTTTTTCTCAGTGAATACTAGCATTGTCTAAGGCTTTTTGAGTTAAAATGTAATTGTAGAAGTTTATTTTGTTCTAACAATCACGGAGTTCATCTTTGGCTAATTTAAAATCTTTTATACAGTTTACATCAGAAAAAAAGATTGTGCAACTATGGTTTCAATTTAATGCTATTAATGAAGAACTATCTTTTGAAAGTCTTCTGATGTGTTTTAGGGCTTTATAGCTTTCTCTTTTCAAATAACTAGGCAGAGAATTTTTTTTTTTTTTTTTAGGCAGAGAATTTTATAACTCCACTTCATTTTGCTAAAGTATTTCTTCCAGTATTTACAGTTTGCAAGAATATAGATTTCTACTGTCATATTCCTTATTGGGTACTTAGCCAAGAGGGCTTGGAATTTTATTTATTTATTTATTTTAAATTTTATTTATTATTTTCAGAGAGAGGGGGAAGAGAGAGAAGTAGAGAGGGAGAGAGACATCAATGTATGATTGTCCTTCATCTGCCTCCAGCCACGGACTCAGCTGAAGACCTGGCTTGCAACCTGGTTATGTGCCCTGGCTGGGAATCGAACCAGAGACCTCTGGGTTCTCAGGCCAGCACTTTATCCATTGTGCCCCAGGCCAGGGCGAATTTTAAAGAATTGTAATGGTAATTGCAGGATCTTTAAAATTTTATCTCATTCATATGGTGAAAATATCTGTCAGGTAAGCCATTCAATGAATACAATCTTTTCTTTCAAAGTGAGCCAACTGAATTTTTTTTTTTAAAGGTGAAATTTCTGTTCGTGGTTTGAACCATTACTATAAGGCTTATATTTTGGAAGGCACTGAATTTTCATGTGGTAAAGTATGGTATTCTCCTATTTTAAAAAAAATTGAAAATAAAGAAATTTTAAGATGTTTGACAATATTTATATCTCTTGAAAAACCTTCTTTAACGCTTATTTATTGCAAAAGTTTCTGTTGCCAGTGTATATCTTTGTAAAAAGCAGTGAGTGACAATGACAAAAGAAGATTCTCTTTTATTCACCGAAGGGGCAAAAACAGATGCATTATCAATCATTGTAGAAGATCCATCTGTGCAAAGAGTATGATGCTTTATTTTCCAGTCAAATATTTGTCTGGCAAAACAACTTTTTACCATTTCCAAACAAACAGCTTTTGCAGTATCCAAATGGGACTCACAAAATAAGATTCCTTTTTTCTTTGAAAGTGTCAGTATACACACCATTAGCAAAACCAATCTGCTGACTACATTAAGAGATGTCTATAGATGCATCTAGTAACATACTCAGTAGGAATGTGGAAGCTGCCAATGCCTTGATGATTTGTTTTAAGAACCTATCACAACACTTTTTTCCTCTCATCCACAAGCCTTCCTGATCTCCTTCCTGATCTCCAGTTTTTGTGACATTATGTAGTATCTGTAATAGCATGAAAACTAAATAGTGAGCAATCTCATGTCAGGTTTAATTACTATCATAATTATAAAGTAATAATGAACATATATGATATTTCAAAACTGAAATAAATTGGGAAAATATAGGTCAGTTTTACTGATAACAACATCAGAGGTACTACCAATGATACTGCGGTTGTTAGCTTCATTTCATAAGAAAAGATATTTCCTCTGGCTAAAATGTATCCATGGGTCTCTTGGGGGCCTGTAGATCCCAGCTTATGAAGTCCTGATCAAGAGGTTTACCAATTGACAGAACTGCTACTTAGAATTATAACTATTTTATACACAGCATCTTCTTTTAATTTTCTACAGATGAATTATGAAATTTACATTATCCATACAACTTTTCTCTTTTCCTAGTGGGTTTAAGCCTAGAATGAATTTTTTATATCTTATTTATTTTATATTTTTCTAGCTCAGTTTAATCTTATTCTAAGATAAGAGGATATGGAGGCATTTAAGGTTCCCTCACAAGGACAGAGAGTCCTAAATAAGATTAACCCCAAAAAGCCCACATCAAGACACATCATAATTAAAATATCAAAAGTTAAAAACAACAAGAGAATTTTAAAAGCAGTAGGAGACAGTTATTTACTTACTAGGGAGCTTCCATAAGATTGTCAGCTGATTTCTCAATAGAAGCATTACAGACCATAAAAGATTAGCACAAAATATTAAAAGTGATTAAAAGCAAGAACTTACAACCAAGATTATCCAGAAGAGCTATTATTCATTTAGAATCAAAGAACAGATGAAGAGCTACCCAGACAAGAAAAAGCTAAAGAAGTGCATCACCACAAACCAGTATTATATGAAATGTTAAAGGATCTTCTTTAAGAAGAAAAGAGAAGATAAAAATATTAACAATAAAATGACAATCAATATATTTATCAACAATTATTTTAAATGCAAATAATCATTTATTTGATATACCTTCAATCAAAAGGTATACTGTGGTTGAATTGCTAACAAGATTCTTACATCATGTGTTGTCTACAAGAGACTTCAGACCAAAATACACACAGAAAGTAAAGGGATAGTAAAAGATATTTAATGATAAAGGAAATAAGAAAAGCTGTGGCAACATTATTTATATCAGACAAAAATGGACTTTAAAACAAATGCTATAGCCCTGACTGGTAGCACAATTGGTAAGTTGCTGGCCTGCTAACCGAAAGGTCGCAGGTTCGATTCCCAGCCAGGGCACATAACCAGGTTACAAGCCAGTTCTCCAGCCAGGCCTGTAGCTGGAGGCAGGTGAAAGGCAACCATACATTGATGTCTCTTTCCCTCTCAGCCTTTGTCCCTTCCCCTTTCTCTAAAAATAATAAATAAAATCTTTTTAAAAAATAAAACAAATGCTATAACAAGAAACAAGAAAGGATCCAACAACATTACTTCTGGGTATTTACCTAAAGAAACCTCAAAACAGTAAGTTGAAAAGACATATGCATCCATATGTTTATTGAAACATTATTTACAATAGCCAAGATATGAAAGCAACCTAAGCACTCATCAATAGAGCCCTGGCTGGTAGCACAGTGGTTAAGGCACCGGCCTGCCCAAAGGTCGATTCCCCAGCCAGAGCACATAACCAGGTTGCAAACCAGGTCTCCAGTCAGGTCTGTGGCTGGAGGCAGGTGAAACGCAACCATACCATTGATGTCTTTCTCCCTCTCTGCCTCTCTCTCTTCCCCTCTTTCTAAAAATAATGAAATAAAATATTTAAAAAAAAAAAGAAAACTCATCAATAGATGAACAGATAAAGAAATGGTACATATATAAACTATAATATGATTCAACAATAAAAAAGAATGAAATCTTGCCATCTGCAACATCACGGATGGGCCTAGAGGGTTCTGTGCCGAATGAAATAAATAATACAGAGGAAGATCAATTCCAGATGATTTCACTTATATGTGAAATATTTAAAAAATAAATGAAAAAGCAGAACAGAAATAGACTCATAGATACAGAGAACATTTTGATGTTTTCAAGATGGCAGGGATTTGTGGGAATGGGTGAAAATGTGATGGGATTAAGGAGTATGAAGTGGTAGTTAATAATAGTTATGGAAATGTAAAATACAGCTAAGAAACATAATCAATAACATTGTAATAACTATGGTGTCAGATGGGTATGAGATTTACAAAGGAGATCACTTCTTAAGCTATATATATATGTGTAATTACTGGGTTGTACACCTGAAACTAATATAATATTTTGCATCAACTGTAATTGAAAAATAAAAATATATTTTAAATAATTTTTAAAAGATTCTTTTATATATTCAAGCTTAGCTTCTAGTAAAGGCATATTTGAATTAAAGGACACAATGAACTCACAGGATTATGATGAAATGTGTGAATTAGACAAATAATGAGCTTGGGACTGGAAGCAGAAGAGGAAGCCTCAAATAACAAGAATTGATCTTCCAAAGGGAATAAGAATGCAAAATGGTAATTATGGAATATTATATAATACCTTTGTTATTTCTTCCCAATATAACTATATCTTGTTGTTTTAAATGTGTTCCATTTTGAGAATATGAAAGTTATCTAAATTCAAATGTAAGTAGAACATTTTCTAACTTCAAAAAGTTATTGTGTAAGCACATTAACTTTGATAAATCCCTTTTCTCATCTGTAATATGAAAGTAATAATAATACCTACATCATAGGATTATTGTGATGATTATGTAACAAAATTAATGTCGTGTAAAATTCAAAGCCCAATGAGTGGAACTCATGCTCAATAAACTTTATCATTCACTATCATCATCAAAAATTCTTATATAGATATTATTTAAAGCACAAAGGGGAGTCATTAAAATATTTTAAGCAGTTAGCACAATAAAATTTGCATTTTAGAGAAGTCCAGGTGGCAATGAGTAATGGCAGTTTTTGGTAGTTTGTTTTTTATCTTATTTTTCATGTCAATATATTCGTAATGGATGTCATAGTTTTAGCCTATGAAAAAATGTTATTGTGCCAAATGCCTCAAAAATCATTGCTATTACTAGCCTGTGCAAATGAAGGTGAACATGACTTTGGAGTAAGGAGAATTCTGGGAAGAGAATCACAGGAACTTGCTCATCGTCAAAAGGATGGCACAATGTGCATAAATATATCTAGCTTTTAAGCATAAATAAGAAAATAATGTGCTTATTTATGATACACCAGTTGAATGTTTATTATATGCTAGGCACTCTTAAAGGTGATGGGGATACATCAGTCAAAAAATAAATAAAACAAAGCACCTAATACTCATGGATAATATTCCATGAAGACATCAAATAAATAATCAATAAGTCAATGGTATGCCTTGCAGAAAAGAGATAATAGATATGGGGAAAGTATTAAATCAGAATAAAAGAAATGAGACATTTTTGAATGAGGATTGATTTATAATTCTAAATAAGAGGTCATAATTGATAGACCTCATTTGGGCAATAACATTTGGGCAGACTTGAAGGAGGTAAAGAAGCTAATCACATTTGTAGAAGAGCATTCTAAGAAAAAGAAATAAATAGTACAAAATTCCTATGTTTTTAATGTACCTATTATGCTGGAGACAATGTAAGCATCCCAATAAGGTTGAGGCACAGTAACTGAAGGAAGACGATAGAAAACGAGGTCAAAAAAAAAAAAAAAATGAGTGTGGGGTTAAATAATGAAAAGCTTTCAAGTCAATGGAACAATTTTGACTTTTCCTAGAAATTGAGGAAATATGAGAGGACTGTGACTTATATTTTAAAACACTTTTATTTTGACTGCAGTGTTCAGAATCTATTACAGAGAATCAAGGACAGAGGGTGACAAACCAATTTTGAGTAAGTGATATTAATAGACTGGACTATGATGGTAACAGTGGTGGTGGTGAGAAATGGTCAGATTCTGGATATGTTACAAAGCTTAAATAATTAGGCTTGTTGATGGATTGAATAAAGTTTGAAAAAAGTAAGGTATTAGGTATATATCCAAGATTTTGAACCTGAGCAAGTGGAATTTTAGAGTTACCATTGAACTGAGATGATGAAGGCTCCAGGAAGACCAGGTCTGTGGACTTCAATTTTAGACATATTACCTTTCAGACACCTGTTGGATTTCCAAGTGGAAAAGTTTAGTAAGTAGTTAGGTGTAGCATTCTAAAGTTTACGAGAGTTATCTTAGATAGAAATATAAATGTGGACACTATCAGCATAGAAGAGAAATGTAAAATCAAGAAGTTGGGTAAGATAATAGAAGAATGAGTATAGATGAAGAAGGAAAGGGGACCTAGAACTGAGCCATAGATAACTACAATAGTAAGAGTTAATACAGAGCGGAGAAGTCAACAAAAGACTCAGAATGAATAGCATAAGGAAAATTGGCTGAATGTAATGTTCTGGAAGCTTAATTAAAAAGTTTATTAGGGGTCAGAAGTAATTAAATAACATTGTGATTGAGAAATATCCAGGTCAGTAACACAGAAAAGTTTGGTGGAGTTAAGGGAAATGAAAGCTTAATGGCAGTGAATTTAAGAGAAAATTTAAGGGTAATTTGGTATAGTACGTATGGTCTACTTACTATTTCAAAGAATTTTGCCAGCAGGGGTCAAGAGTAATTTTTCTTGATTTAGATGTGGCAAATAAGAACATGTTTGCATTTGATTAGAAAAATCTATCAGAAAGAAAATTATTGATATTGAAGGAGAAAGGTAAGAATTATTGAAATGTGACTTGAGTAAGTGAGGAAAAGTGGGACTTAGAGCATAGGTGAGGCACTGGAATAAAGTAAGCATGTGGAGAGTTCATCTGTGGAACAGATGTATATGAGCATTGAAGTAAATTTGGTGAATATAAGAGGTAGCTGGAGTTTGTGAAAGTTTTTTTTAAACATTTTTACTTTGGAAACTTTCAAATATATGACTACACATAAAAATTAAAGAAAATACCATAATTTTATCTATTCTTACCCAGTTTCAAAATATAACATTATGTTATCAATAGATTTTCATAAACTATTATTTGCTGAACTATTATATTTCAAACATCATATATCATGTTCACTCATAAAATATTTAGTTTTTACTTCTAGCAAGACTTTTTTTTTTTAACATAACTGCCATACTATTATCATGATATATAACAAAATTAACAATAATCTTGGGATACCATCTAATTTGTATTCCACTTTCACATTTTACCAACTATTTCAAAACTGTCTTTTCACATTTGATTTGTATAAATTATGAACCAAACAAGGTTCACACACTACATTTTGTGAACATATTTTAAAAATCTATTCAAATGTATACCAACTTTATTTTCCATACCATTGAAAATGTTGTCCAAAGCCCTGGCTGGTGGCACAGTGGATAAGACACCAGCCTGCAAACCCAAAAGTCGCTGATTCAATTCCCAGTCAGGGCACACGTAACCAGGTTGCAAGCCAGGTCTCCAGCCAGATCCATAGCTGGAGGCAGGTGAAAGGCAGCCATATATTGATGTCTCTCCCTCTCTGCCTCTCTCCCTTTCCCTCTCTCTGAAAATTAATAAATTAAAATATTTTAAAAATTAAAAAAAAAGAAAATGTTGACCAAATGATGGGTCTCTAGGAGGCAGCATATATATTTCACAGAACCAGAACAAATATTTTAAAAATTTATATGGAACTACAAAAGGCCCAGAATAGAAACAGGGATCCTGAGAAGGAAAAACAAAATTGGAGAATCATGCTACCTTATGTCAAACTATACTATAAGGCCACAGTAATCAAAACAGCATTATACTGGCATAAAAACAGACACATAGATCAATGGAATAGCATAGGCAGCCCAGAAATAAGCCCATGCCTTATGGTCAATTAATATTCAACAGAGGCTAAAGATAGTTTAGTCAACAAATGGCATTGGGAAACTTGAACAAACACATGAAGAAAAATGAAAGTAGACCATATTCTTATACCACACACAAAAATAAACTCAAAATGAATCAAAGACTTAAATGTCTGACCTGAAACCATAAAAATCATAGAAGACATAGGCAGCAAAATATCAGACATTACTTGTACCAATATTTTATTGGATATATCTCCCCAGGCAAAGGAAACAAAAGAAGAAAAAAAAAAAAAGAAATGGGACTACTCAAACTAAAAATTTTGCACAATAAGGAAAACATCAATAAAATAAAAAGATAACCCACAGAATGGGAGAAATTATTACTGATACATCTTATAAGGTATTAATATCCAACATTTATAAAGAATTTACAAATTTAACACCAACAAACAAAACCCAATTAAAAATGGGCAAATGACCTGAATAAACATTTCTCCAAAGAGGATATACCGATGTTCAAAAGACATAGAAAAAGTTGCTCAACATCACTAATTATCAGAGAAATTCAAATTAAAACCAGAATGAGATATCTCACAACTGTCAGAATGGCTATCATTAACAAATCAACAAATAGCTAGTGCTAGAAAAGAAGTGGAGAAAGGAGAACGCTTCTGCACTGTTGGTGGGAATGTAAACTGGTGCAGCCACTGCATAAAACAGAATGGAGATACCTCAAAAAATTAAAAATGGATCTGCTTATTTTCCCACTCCTGGGAAAATATACAAAGGAACCCAAAACACTAATTCAAAATACCATAAGCATCCCTATGTTCATTTCAACATTATTTATAATTGCCAAGATATGGAAGCAGTTCAAGTGTCTATCAGCAGATGAGTGGATAACACAACTATGGGGCATTTACACAGTGAAATAATACTTGACTGCAAAAAAGAAAAATAGTTTACCCTTTGTGACAGTATAAATGGACCTGGAGAAAATTATGCTAAGTGAAATAAGCCAGTCAGAGAAAGATAAATATCATATGATTTCATTTATATTTGGAATCTAATAAACAAACTGAACTAACAAGGAAAATGGAGACAGACTCATAAATAGAAAGCAGGGTGACTGCTGCTGGGAGAATATTAGAGGGTGAAGGGATTGAGCAAAATGGAAAAAGGACTCATGGACATGGACATCAGTGTGGTGATTGCTGGGAGTAGAGGGGGTATAAGGGGACTAAATGGTAATAGAAAAATATGATAAATAGTAAATCAAAACTAAATGGATAAATAAATAAATATTTGAAAAATGAGGCCATGTGTGTTTTAAAAATTTTCCATACTCTGGATTTGTTTATTTCCATTCTTGTGGCACCTTTCAATATGTTCTTCTTTAAAAAACATATTTTCTATCAACTAGTCATTGGATCTGGAGGCTTGAATGATTCAAGTTGTATTCACTTTCTTTGTCTTTTATTTTTATTTTTTTAAGATTAAAAAAAATTTATTGTTGTTGTATTACATCCATCCCCTTTTTCGCTCCCCTCTGTCCCGCTTATTTTTTAAAAAATTTTATTCATTATTTTTAGAGAGAGGGGAAGGGAGGTAGGAAGAAAGGGAGAGAGACATCAATGTATGGTTGCCTTTCACCTGCCTCCAATTGGGGACCTAGCTGGATACCTGGCTTGCACCCTGGTTATATGTCTTGACTGGAAATTGAACCAGTAACCCCTGGGTTTGCAAGCTGGTGTTCAATCCACTGAGCCACACCAGCCAGGGCTTCTTTCTATTTTTTTTTTTTTTTTTTTTTCAGATTTTATCTTTTTAGTTTTAGGCACAGGGGAAGGGAAGAAGAAAGAGAAAAAGAGAAACACCAATGCATGGTTGCTTCTTGCATGCCCCCAACTGGGAACCTGGCCCACAACCCAGGCATGTGCCCTGGCTGGGAATCAAACCAGCTGTCCTTTGGTTCTCAGTCCAGTGCTCAGTCCAGTGCTCAATTCAGTGAGTCACACAAGCCAGGGTCTATTATCTTTCTTTAGCAAAAACACAAGAGCTTTGTTGATGTGCTTTCTATTGAATTAAAGCATGTAGCCATATATTATTACTCTACTTTTAGTAATTCTAAAATAGGTTATTGAGATTATGTTGACTTAATTCTTTAATTATAAATATCAACCTTTCATCTAATTGATTTAACTAACACAAAAAGATATTCACAGCCTAAATCTATTTTTTATTTAGGAGTTGAAGAATGGTTTTTTATTATAATATTCCTTGTGTATTTGTTATCTGGAATTGTTCAATATGGAAAAATTTAACTATCTGGTTATCTTACATATAGGAAAACTAGAGTAAGTGCTTGACTTCTTTTCTCTTTCTTCATTAATTTTCTTAGTAATTAACTGGTGCCTTAGCAGCTTCCAATGATTGCCTAAGATACTTCTATTTTTTCACATTAACACAATCAGTTTATTCAAGAAAACACAAAAATCAGGGAGCAATAGGAGCTTTTCACATGACATGGGATTTTGGAAAATCCATCATGTCTGTAACTGTATTTATGAATTGAAGAAACCACACTTAGCAAACAGCATCTTAGAACACAATGTCACACTGACAGTGTCAGGTAATTCAAGAAACAGAACAAAGTGTCATAAGGTTTTTTCTCACAATATGGGATTTTGGAAAATCTTTTATTTCTGTAACTGAATTTGTGAATGGGAGAAACCACCCTTAGCAGATAGCATCTTAGAACAAAATGTCACATTAACACATCAGTAAATTCAAGAAAACACAAAAATCAAGGTGTAATAAGAGCTTTTCACACAATATGGGATTTTTGAAAATCCGTCATTTCTGTAACTGCAGTTTGGAATTGGAGACAACAGCTCTTTGAAGAAATTTATAATTCCATGTTTGAGATAGAAAAAAAATGATAAATTTGGGTGATATCATTAGGCTGTAAAGCAAAGAAACTATCAAATAGTACTAGTATCAATCCAAAATGACACAGGAGCCAATTTGAACAGATTCCTTTTTGCCAAAGTTAAGACACATTCTGGGCACTAAGGGTGCTTATTATTATTGGGCTGTTATTGCTTCTAGGACATCTCAGTGAACACAGCTAGAATACTTGATAATTTTTTAAAGATGTATTTATTTATTATTTTTAGAGAGAGGGGAAATGAGAGAGGCAGAGAAGAAGAGAGACATCAATGTATGGTTGCTTTTCACCTGCCTCCAGCTATGGACCTGGCTGGAGACCTGGCTTGCAACCTGGTTATGTGCCCTGGCTGGGAATCGAACCAGCAACCTTTGGGTTCGCAGGCTGATGCCTTAACCATGGTGCCACCAGCCAGGGCTTTATTTTTTTAATTTCTTTTAAAATTTTTGTTCTATTACAGTTGTCCCATTTTTCCCCTGTTGCTCTGTCTTATGCAGCACAGAGAAAGAAGGAACTCCCACCTTTTGCAGTAGCATGGATAGAACTATAGAGTGTTATGCTTAGTGAAATAAGAATAGTTTATAATTTAAAAAATTTTAAATACAGATGATGAATTATTCTATTTTGTTTTAAAAGGTAATATGCATTTTTACTTTTATTTTATATTTGTATATTTTCTATACTGGAAATAATCAGTTCTTATGATAACATAATTATTTGATGTATTATGCAATATATTAATAACAGAACCAAAATAACAACATATTTATACTAAAAACAAGGATAGTAAATGAGCTTTATGGTTTTCTTGATATTCTTAGGTTATAACTCACCAAAATATACAACCAAAATAGCATAGTTAAAATTACTTTAAGGTATTCCTTTCCATATGATTATACAAACATCTTGATAAAGAGTTAAAATAATCTGTTTCATTCTTTTTTCAAATCATAAGGTTTGCTTTTTCTCTGATTCAACTCTGATGATTTGGAAACAGTGCCCATCAATAGATGAATGGATTTAATTTTTTTTAAAAACTGTGGCATATTTACACAATGGAATACTACTTGGCTACATAAAAGAAGGAAATTGTACCTTTTGCAACAGCATGGATGGACCTGGAGATTATTATGCTAAATTAAATAAACCAGTCAGAGAAAGACATGCACCACATAATCTCACTTATATATGGCAAAATATAAATGACAAACAAAATAGAAACAATGGCATAGATACATGGAACAGACTGACAGCTGTCAGAGGGTAACGGTATTGGGCAGCTGGGAGCTGGGAGCTGGATGAAAGAAGGTGAAGAGATTAAGCAAAAAAATTATATATATGCAAGAGTGTGATGATAGCCAGATAAAAACAGGGGTGGGGTAGGTTGGATGTGGGCAAAGCAAATGGGGGTATAAATGGGAATGGAAGGAAATTTTGCTTTGGGCAATGGGCTCATGATGCAGTGTGCAGATGATGTTTTATTAAGTTGTGCACTTGAAACTTGTATGGTCTTGTGAACCAATGTCACCTGATAACTTCAATAAAAATATTTATGTGATCCCAGGTAAAAGTTTTTAAAGTTATGTTCAGTTCGTATTTTACTCCCCATAAGAAATTTTTATCAGATTTTTTAACTAATTTATTGTTGCTCTATTACAGTTGTCCCATTTTTTTCCCTATTTCTCTCCCCTGCGCCTGCAACCATTAGTCATAGTTTGATTATGCCATTATTTAATTTTTAGTAAACAATGTTTTATTTCTTATTTTTTCACACATTTTAACCTAAATATCATTCCATATTAATGCACAAAAACCTTCATTTCTCTTTTCTGCTTCAGGGTATTTCATCATGTTGATTCATTATAATTTCTTAATTTCATCTTTATTTTTGGGCATTTAGATGAGTGTCAAGCCTTTGGCATTATCTAAAGTGCTACAATAAATATGGCACTTAGTAGATTTTTTGCAAGAAAACTTTGGGAATAAATGCATATGCATTTTGCTAGTTACTAACTACCAAATTTCCTTATTGGGAGTTTGCACCATTTGACATTTCTGACATCAAGAGAATATGCTGTTATACTCCCATGTCTTGATAAGATGATAATTTATACCCAGTATTTTTATTTACCTTTCATATTAGGAGTGCTACTTAGCAATTTTTAACATATCTAGACCATTTTTATTTCTTTGTACTTAAGCTATTCATATCTTTTGCCAAATTTTCTATAAGAATATTGATAATTTCAATTTTGGAGAATATTTGTTATATAATAACACTAAACCATGGTCTCTTGTATCAAAATTTCCAATAGTTTCATCTGTTTTTAATTTGTTTTTATAATTCTTTATAGTATTTTTCAATGCAAACATAAAAATGTTTTATAAACTATGAATACAGAGAATATTCCTCTACTTGATAAATAATATCTGCAAAAAATATATACTATTGCTGACATCATATCTTATGGTGAGAGACTTGGAACTTTCCAACTATGATCAGGTACAATGCAAGCATGTCCCTTCTCTCCAATGCTTTACAACATTGTATTTGAAGTTTTTGTAAATGCAGTAAGACAAGAAGAGAAAATAAAACATACACAGATTGAGAAGTGATAAAAGTCTATGTGGGTGACAACTGCTTATGTGGAAAACAGAAATATATGAAAATAAAGTCCTACAACCAATAACTGATTATAGCAACTTTACAAGATATAAGGCTAATCTACAAAGACTGACCATTTTTCTAAATATTAGCAAAGAACAAGTGATACTTGGAATTAAAATACAACACCATTTACATTGGAATCCCAAGATATTGAATATTTAGGTATAGATCTAATAAAATATGTACAAGATATGTGAGGAAAAAGAGAGAAACATGAGTTAAATTCTATGCTTAATTTTATGAGGGTTTGTACCAATTTAAATTTCCACCAACAGTGTACATGTCTTCCCTTTTCTTCATATCCTCTCCAATACTAGTTATTTCTGGTGTTTTAAAAGCCATTCTAACAAGTGTGAGTGGATATCTCATTGTGGCTTTGATATAGATTACTATAAAAATTAGTGATGTCAAACATCTTTTCTTGTGCCTGTTGGGCATCTATATGTCTCTTGATGAAAAATGCCTACTCAGATTTTTCTGTCCATTTTTTTGTTCTTTTCTTTTATTTTATTAAAGATTTCATTTTATTATTTTTCAGAGAGAGGAGATGGGAAAGAGACAGAGAGGGAAAGAAACATCAATGTATGGTTGCCTTTCACCTGCCTCCAGCTACGGATCTGGCAGGAGACCTGGCTTGCAACTTAGTTATTTTGTCCTGACTGGGAATTGAACCAGTGACCTTTGGGTTCACAGGCTAGCGCCTTATCCACTGTGCCACCAGCCAGGGCATTTTCTGTCCATTTTTAATTGGGTTATTTGATTTCATATTGTTCAGCTGAATGTTTTCTTTATATATTTTTGGATACAAATCCCTTTTCAGATATATGATTTGCAAATATCTCCTCCAATTCAGTATATTGCCTTGTCGTGTTAATTATTTTTTCTTTGCAAAAGGTACTTATTTATTCATTTATCTACTTATTTATTTATATAAGAGTTCTGTTCCAAAAGTATCAAGCCAATTTTAATATAATTAGAACATAATATGGCTTGATACTTTTGGGACAGACCTCATATTTTAGTTTAATGCAATTCCATTTGTTTATATTTGCTTTTGTTTCTTTTGAGTTTGGAGTGAGTGACACAAAAACATTCTTAAAAACAATGTCAAGGAACTTACTATCTATGTTTTCTTCCAGGAATTTTATGATTCTAGGTTTACATTCCAGCATTTAATCCATTTTGAGTTAATTTTTGTGTATGGTCTAAGAGTGTGGTCTAGTTTCATTATTTACAATAGCCAAGACATAGAAAAAACCTAAGTGTCTATTGATGGATGAATGAATATATAAGATATGATAAAAAAAATACACACATACACACACACACACACATACACGCACACACAACACAACACATGGAGTGTTAGCCATAAAAATAAAAAAACCTTGCTATTTGTGATAATATGAATAGAACCCGAGGTATAATGCTAAGTAAAATAATTAGAGAAAGACAAATACCATGCAATTTCATTCATATAGAATCTAAAAAGAAATAAACAAGAAAAACAAAAACAGACTCATAAATACAGAGAACGGATTGGTGATCTCCAGAAGAGGAGTCTGAGGTGGCAAAAATTGGGTAAGGGAGTAAACTGTATGGTGATGGAGAGTAACTAGACTTTTGGGGTGATCACTTTGTAGTGTACAAAGATATTGAAAAAAGAAACTCATCAAATTGTACACATTAAAAATGGTAAAGATGGGCCCTGGGTGGTGGCATAGTGGATAAGTTGCTGGCCTGCGAACCCAGGGGCTGCTGGTTTGATTCCCAGCCAGGGCACATAACCAAATTGCAAGTCAAGTCTCCAGCCAGGTCTGTAGCTGGAGGCAGGTGAAAGTCAACCATACATTGATGCCTCTCTCTTTCTACCTCTATCCCTTCCCCTATCTCTAAAATAATAAATAAAATCTTTTAAAAAATGGTAAAGATGGAAGATTTGACTTTTGATGGTGGGCACAAAATGCAATACAGAGATAATGTATTTCAAGAATTGTAAACTTGAAAGCTTTTTATTAACCAATGTCACCCCAATAAATTTATATATTTTAGATGGTACATTTTATGTTATGTGTATTTTACCACGATATTTTAAAGAATAAAATAGCAGTTTCTATATATGCATGTCTCACTTCTGGTTTCTCTTTTATGTTATGTTAATCTACTTAAATATTCTGTCTTGATGAGTGTAGCTCATAATAATTCTTGTAATTGGGTAATGTTAGCCCTCAAACATGTTCTTTCAAACTCTTGGCTAATAGTTCCTTTGCATTTCTATATGAATTTCATAATTAATTTCTCAATTTCTTCAAAAAGTCAACTGAGATTTTTATAGGGATTATGTTGAATTTATAATTCCATTTAGAGAACTGGCACATTAACAAACTTAAGTTATTTGGGCCCCAAAATTAGCATATCTCTTTACTTAGATCATACTTAACTTCTTTCAGCAACAATTTGAAACTTTCAGTGTACAGATTTGCAGATCTTGTGTCAGATTTATGTCTATGTATTTCATATGTGGTGTTGATATTGTAAATGTTATCTAAAATTATGATTGTTTCCTGCTAATATAGAGCATTGCAATTAATTTTTGCATTTGTCTTTTTTCTTGAAAACTATTAGTTCCATTAATTATTTTAGATTCATCAGATATTCTGCAAATAAAGATAGTTATCCTTTTTTTCATTATGGATACCTTTTATTTCTTATTCCCTTATTCCCCTGGCTCTGACATCCAGCAAAATGTTGAATAGAAGTGTAAGTGCTTATCCTCAATTTTGTACACCTGTATGTAAAGTATTTTTCCCTCAGATGCATTATAATTTTTTGTATTTATCATTGGTTTTGAGCCATTTGCTTATGTTGTGTTGGTGTGCTTTTCTTCATGTTACTTGTGCTTGAGGCTTGTTGAGTCTCTTAGATCATAGGTTTATAGTTTTCATAGCTTTGGAATGTTTTCAGCAATTGTATTTTTAAATATTTATTTTTTGTCCCCCTCCCTCCCTCTTCTCCTCTGGCAACCTTAATTAAACATTGTAATTGTATAATAAATCACAAATGCTTTCTGTCATATATTTTTGAGTCATTTTCTCCTTTTTTTCACTTTAGACAGCATCTATTGCTGTGTTTTCAAAACTTTTCCTTTTCAATGTATAATATCCCATTTATTCCTACTGTGAACCCTGAAAAAAAAAAAGGAAGACATCTACTAAGATCTTCTGGTGGCTGAGATCAAACTTTTAAAAAATTGCCTAGCAGCCATTTCTTCACAGGGATCTCTCAAGCAATCTGCACTTCTGCATTAAACTGCCTGCCTACACTATGTCTCTGAGCCATCCCTTAGGAAGTTTTTCTGGCATCCTATTTCAGCCAATAGGATTGACGTTCTACCCATCCAATCAGAGCTACACAGCTCTGACCAATCAAAGTGGCTCTATTCTGCCTAAGCAGAACAATGAGATTTGAACAAATTAAAATATGAGGATTTGATATAATTTGCATGAGAATGGGCCAATCAGCAACCAAGGGTGAGAACTTTTGTCCATTTAATCAGCTTTCCTCTAGATCCAGGAACACACTGCCCTCCAAAGAATGAAGATTGTGTTTCCCCAGCTAGACCTGAAACAACAGAGACTCTCAGAAACAAAGTGGGGCAGGTCGTTGCATAGTGGAGTAGAGCTACCTAGTCCAAGGGGGCCCTAGCCCAGACCAGAGTAGCCTGGCCCTGGAGGCAGCCTCACAGCTCTGCTGCCTCACAATTGATCTGTCCCACAGGCAATGCTGTTTTCATGGCAGTGCTCAGTCGCTGTGCTGAATAAAGTTTTCTTTTTTACTGCACCCCAAATGGTGGATTCCATTTGGGACTGAATTAATGCCAGAAACAATCAGTTGACAATTCACTGGGGTGTTTGTTTGTTTGTTTGTTTAAATCTCAGATATTGGTGTTTTCACTTCTGTAAGTTTGTTTGAGGTACTTAAAAACGACTTTCAATGTTTAGGTTTAACTTCCTTAACATCTACAATACAGTTATAAAAGTTCTGAAATCTTGCTAATAATATTATCTCTGTCAGTTTTGGGTTGGTTTCAATTGCTTAGTTTTTCTTTTCATTATGGGTCATAGAACCTTCCTTCTTTTCATGCCTTGTACTTATTTGATTTAATGCCAAACATGGTCAGTTTTACTTATCTGGGTGCTGCATATTTTTGTATTCCTATAAGTATATGTGTATTTTGTTATGGGATGCATTTAATTACTACAAATTTGTATCCCTTTGAATCTTGCTTTTGAGATTAGCCAGGTCCATTTAGCCCAATCTAGTTATTACCAATAACAAGACTAGACTTTTCTGAGTTTTCTTCCCAGTGCTCCATGAATTATGAGGCTTTTCCTTTCTGCCTCTTAGACCAGGCACTAATTCTGGCCCTGCATGATTACTGTTCCCTCTACTCTCTCAGGTGATTCTATCCCTGCCTTGAAGTAGTTTCCTTATGGCCAGTCACTACCCTGCTCAATGTTTGGGGATGATTATATGTGCACAGAAAACTAAAGTTCTGTCTCTATACACCTCTCTCCTCTCTACTACTCTGACTTACAAATTCTATTCACTTTTATATCCCCAGTTTCTCAGCTTCCATTCTGAATTCAAAGAGTCCAATAGATTCAGCATGTGTTCAATTTATCTGCAACATAACCTAGAAACTCTCTCAAGGCAGTAAGATCTACAATCATGGGACTCATCCTTTTTATTTTGTTCTATTTTTCCCCATTTCCCCAATTATTGTCCTAAATTTTCAGATATCCATTGTCTTATAAACCATCAGATCTTATGTTTTGTTGGGGTTTTGTGTGTAGTGTTTCCTCTTATTTTGGGAGTATATGAAGTGGTGGTAAATCCGGTCTCCCTTAGTACGCCTTGTCCAAAAATAAAAGGCCCAGAATTTGAACCCCATAAAATGTAAATGAAATTACACAATTGAATACTCAAGCAAACCTTTGGGGGAAATGGGTTATTTATTTAAAATTTTATCCAGATTTCTGCAGAAACTAGAACTTTCATTTTAATGATTTAACTGAAATGACTTCTTCATTAATTCTGGAAAATAGTGATTTTTTTCTATATCATAGCGATAACTTAGGTAATGATTAGTAAATGTGAATAGCTTCTTTTGTTTGCAAAATGGATACTAGTAAGAGATTCATCTTTGAAATGAAAGTTCAGAATTAGACCCAATGTCAAGTCAAAACTGGTAAAAATGGAGAACACACCATCCCCTGTGAAGGTCTGTATTCTTTGGAAACTGCCTACAATCATGTCATTATGTACTCTTTTCAGAAAAAGGCAATTTTTAATTTTTCTCTATTAATAAGTAGAATATGTTCAACTCCCAAATTTGTTCTTTGAATAAACTTAATCAAAGTTAGTTTGTTCATTATGGAGAGTATTATGCTTAGTGAAATAAGCCAGTCAGTGAAGGACAAATATCATATGATCTCACCCATTACGGGACAATAATGAGCAAAACTAACAACAAGCAAAACAGAACCAAGTATATGAATACAAGGAATAGGCCTTCAGTGGTCAGGGGAATGGGGTTGGGGGGAGGGGAAGGTAGAGGCAAAGAAGGGGAGCAGCTTAGACAAGAACCTAGTATAAAGGAACCATGGACATAGACAACAGGTGGGATTGACTTTGGGGGGAATGGGTGGGTGGGGAGGGGGACAGAGGGGAGCAAAAAGGGGATGGATGTAATACAACAACAATAAAATTTAAAAAAAAAAGTAAACTGCATTTTCTTTCCTGTATCACATAACTCCTAATATAGTTCATTACTAAAAAAAAAATTAAGTGAATTTTAATAGACTGACTTTCAGAGCATTTTTGGGTCACAGCAATATTTAGCAGAATGCACAGATATTTGTCTATATTTCCCCTACCTCAACATATGCAGAGATTGCCACTATCAAAACCTATGAATAGAGGATACATTTGTTACATTCATTACAGTTGATGACCCTATATTGACACATGATAAATATCCAAAGTACATAGTTACCTTGGGGCTAACTTTGGTGTAGTACATTGGACAAATGTGTAATGACATCTTTCCATCATTTTACTATCATGCAGAGTAGGTTTACTTCCCTAAATATCTTCTGTACTCTGCCTATTCATTTCTCCTTCCTTTCTTTTTTTTTAAAAAGACTTTTTTTTTTAAGATTTTATTTAATTATTTTAGAAAGAGAGGAAGGGAGGGAGGCAGAGAGGGAGAGAGACATCAATGTATGGTTGCTTTTCACCTGCCTCCAGCCACAGACCTGACTGGAGACCTGGTTTGCAGCCTTGTTATGTGCCCTGGCTGGGGAATCGAACCTGCGACCTTTGGCTTCGCAGGCCGGCGTCCTTCCTTTCTAATGCCTAGAAATCACTAATCTTTTTATGGTCTTTCTAGTCTTGACTTTTTCAGAATGTCACGTAATTTGAATAACAGTATGTAGCCTTTCAGACTTCCTTATTTCACTTCCTAATATGTACTTAAATATTTTGCCAATAACCTTTCAATAATGGATAAATCATTTCTTTTAATGCTGAATAATATCTTATTGTCTAAATGTATCACACTATTTAGCCATTCACCTACCAAAGGACAAATTGGTTGCTTCCAAGTTTTGGCAGTTATGAATACAACTGCTATAAATGCTTTATCCATGTGCAGGTATCTTGTGGACATAAGCTCCCAACTCCTTTGTGTAAATAACAGCTAGCCTTATTGCTGGATTATACAGAAAAAAATGTATATTTAGTTTAGTTTTTTGTTTTTTGTTTTTTAAGGAATCTGCTAAACTGTCTTTCAAAGCTGCTGCATCTTTTCTTTAAAAAATGTCCACCTATTCTCAATAGCCAAGTACTGGCAATGGCCTAAGTGCCCATCAGTGGATGAATGGATAAAAAATGGGTACATTTACACAATAAAATACCACATACAAGAAGAAGGAACGTCTGCCTTTTGTGACAGCATGGTTGAAGCTGGAGAGTATTATGCTTAGTGAAATAAGCCAGGCAGCAAAAAACAAATACCATATGTTCTCACCTAATAAAGGAAACTAATGAACAAAACAAAACAAAAAAATGAGCAAAATAGACCAGAGGCATGGAAACAAGGAATGGACTGACAGGGACCAGAGGGAGAGCAGAGTGGGGGAAAGAAGGGGAGAGGTTTAGTCAAGAAACTAGTATAAATGACCCATGGATATGGACAACAGGTGGTTTTTTTTTTTTGTTTGTTTGTTTTTTAATTTTGTTGTTGTTGTATTACATCCATCCCCTTTTTGCTCCCCTCTGTCCCCCTGCCCACCCACCCATTCCCCCCAAAGTCAATCCCACCTGTTGTCTATGTCCATGGTTCCTTTATACTAGGTTCTTGTCTAAGCTACTCCCCTTCTTTGCCTCTACCTTCCCCTCCCCCCAACCCCATTCCCCTGACCACTGAAGGCCTATTCCTTGTATTCATATACTTGGTTCTGTTTCGCTTGTTGTTAGTTTTGCTCATTATTGTCCCGTAATGGGTGAGATCATATGATATTTGTCCTTCACTGACTGGCTTATTTCACTAAGCAACAGGTGGGTTTTGATTGTGGGAAAGGAGATGGAGTGGGTGGAGCAGGGGAGGGCAATGGGGGGATAAATGAAACAGCTATAATGCAACAATAATGAATTAATTTTTTTTAAAGGTTTTATTCATTATTTTCAGAGAAAAAGGCAGGGAGGGAGGAAGAAAGGAGGAGAAACATTGTTGTATGGTTGTCTTTCACCTGCCTCCAGCTAAGGACCTGGCTGGAGACCTGGCTTGCAACCTGGTTATGTGCCTTGACCGGGGAATCAAACCAGCAACACTTGGGTTCACAGGCTGGTGCCAATCCCCTGAGCCACACTAGCCAGGGCCATATATTAATTTTTAAGAAAAAGTAAAAACATTTCCCCAGCAGTGAATGAGATTTTAAAGGTGTGCTCTCTCTTAAAATCCTCAGGATTCACATGCTTGTCATTCCTGGGTACTACTCTTTTTTTATTTCCACAGTGCCCGTCACCTTATAATTTACTGTAATATAGAATATTTTTCTTTTTGATTTATTGGCTAGCTTTCAATAAAGGCTTTGAACAAGCCTGTTTGTGAGCACATTTCTTTATTTACTCACGTATAACACAGACCTAGGTGAGCTATTGAAGCAGATGAGATAATTAGTAAATGATTTTTGAAGCAAAAAATTATGATGCCATGGCTTTCCTTCCATAATTCTAAATTATTCTACTCACATTTTACTATATACGTCTTACCCCGCTGTTTTTTCCTCAACTCCTCCTGAATCAAAAGGTCTAATACTTTATAGAAACAAAGATTTCATGGTAGTCAGGTTTCTAGCAGAATCATAATTCAAGTTAATACCCTCATCTCTTAGGACTCAGTGTCTTTTACCCCCCACCCCCCGTTGAGATTTACCTGCTCTCAGGCTTCATAGACGCTTTTCTTTTCTAGCTATTTAAGTAATGCTCATGGTGTAATTCCATTAATCAACATTAATACCTCTCTGTAATTTTCTCAACCAGCATGTGCTTCAAGAAATAACTTGCAGTTTCCATGCTGGTGCATTTATGGGTGAAATGATCATTTCCAGGCAAAGCAGTGAAATCAAAGTCCAGATGTCTTCCTTCCACACTTTCATGGATGCAAACAGTGTACTCATTCTGGCAGCAAATGTAAATTTAATACATCGCCACTATTCCCAAATACATGTCATATTCTTAAAAGTTCAGAATAGGCCATATCTCAGAAAATGCAGTAAAAAATGTCAAGAGGAAAAACAGGTGAACTCATCATTGTCACCTGGCAAAGAGATCAGATCTCTGAATCCAAAACTTTTCCTCAAGTTCAGATACCCACTTTCCACCCTTCCTTGGATGCCAACAAATGTAAATTTGTTACATTAACCATATTTCCAAATATATGTCATATTTTTAGAAAAAATAAACAATGTCTCAGAAAATTCAGTAAGAAATGTTAGGGAGGAAAACAAATATTTTCTGAGTTTAGAACACAAATACTGACAGAAAGTCAGATAGGATATATTCTGAGGAACTGAGAAGCATACACATGAAATTCAGATTAGAGGCATAGGCTCACTAAAAAAACTGGGACCGCATTATAAAACTATAGAATGTATTCCCAAATTACTAAGAGCCTAGTTACAGGACTTATTTTATCCAGATATTCACACTTGGCCATAAGGAAAAAATTATAAGACATACTAAAAAGCAAAACACCACAATTTGAGAAGACAAAGTATCAGGAAAAAAACAGATATGGCAAGCATGTTAGAATTATCAGAATGGGATTTTAAACCAACTATGATTAACATGCTATGCTATCTAAGGGATAAAACAGACCTCATGGAAGACCAGATGATCAATGTAAGGAGAGAAAGATAACTTCTTTCCTTTGTTTTTTCTTTCTTTCTTTCTTTCTTTTCTTTTTTCTTCCTTCCTTCCTTTCTTTCTTTCTTTTTTTTTTTTTTTTTTTTTTTTTTTTTTTTTTTTTTTTTTTTTTTTTTTTTTTTTTTTTTTTTTTTTTTTTTTTTTTTTTTTGACCCTCATGAGACCTTGATAATTTGGGCTTCTCAGTTCCCCTGGTGGGACAGGATGGTGAGAGTGGGATTAAGTTGGGTAGTTCCCTTCTCCCACATAGAAGGCCAGAGCCAACTTGGGTTGAGTATTTCTCCTTCAGGTCAGTTATTCTCTAGCAAAGCCCAGCAGTTTGGGGTGTTGTTAGTTCCTTCTAAGGGAGAACACTGTTAAAGAGAACAGAATACCCTGGTGTATTTCAACATGGTTCTTTGTCCCCTCCACTCACAAGAAGCAGGGGAGAACTTTTCTTCAATAATCATTGTAAGAATATGGTAGAATTACAAGAGGTAAAACTCAAAAAGTGTGGATGCCCTGATGGCTGGGTCCCTTTTGGAGATTTTTCTCTCTCTAGGTTGACCACACTAAGTCTCCAGAAACTTGCCAGTTACAGTTCTGGTTTCATTATGCAGGCACTGGTTCCCATGGATATTTATTAGTACATTGGGTTTTCCAACTGGGGATTGAGAATGGGTGGGCACGGTTTGTCTTGTGAATTCACACTTCTCTTATAGATCTAAAAAGAATTTATTTTTCAGCATATTCACTTATCTTATATATCTAAGAAGACTTGATTTTTATTTTATTCAGTTTTTACTATTAGGACAAAGTGGTGACTTCTAAACTTCTTATATGCTGGACCAGAAACAAAAGTTTGTAAGTGAATATCCAATATGCACTGAACAATTTTTTCATTCATTTAAAATATAAAATTTCTTCAATATAAGTTTAGTATGGTATATGTAATGTTTTTGCTTTCTTTGATAATTTATTATATTTATAATATATAATATATAATAAATATTATATATTTATTATAATTTACTATGAAACACAGTATTAACCAGATTTTTTTTTTTTTTTTTTTTTTTTACAGAGAGGGAAGGGTGGAAGAAAGAAGAGAAAAAACATTGATGTTAGCTAGAAACTTCCATCAGTTGCTTCCTGTACATGTCCCAACCATGGATCAAACCTGCAACCTAGGCATGTGCCCTGACCAGAAATTGAACCAGTGACCTTTCACTAAGACACACAAGTCAGGGCAACCAGGAAATTTTATTCTTTTCTTTTTTAAAAAAAGATTTCATTTATTATTTTCAGATAAAAGGGAATGGAGAGAGGCAGAGAGGGAGAGAAACATCAATGTATGGTTGCCTTTCACCTGCCTCCAGCTATGGATCTAGCTGGAGACCTGCTTGCCACCTGGTTATGTGCCCTAGCTGGGAATCAAACCAGCGACCTTTGGGTTCACAGGCTGGTGCCTTATCCACTGTGCCACCAGCCAGGAGCAGAAAATTTTACTCTTCAGCTGTGATGAATTACCAAGGACAAGTAGTCATATTAAGTTTTTTCAGTAAATAATAAGAAAATTCCTTTCCATCCCCCAAAATATATTAATTACTATGGAAATGATCATAATGACGATGATGCTAATGCAATAGCTAACAATTCAGGCACACTTCTAAGTGTTTTATATATATCACCTCATTGATTCTCCAGAACATCCTTGAGATAGATCCTATTAATATTTTCATTTTATACATGAAATAATGAGACACAAAGGTGTTACCTGCCTCTCACATAGTCATACATTTAATGAGTTGCATAAATAAAATATAAACTTATTCAATCTGATAAAATTATTGTGAAAGATTTTAAAAGTCAGGTGTTGGAATCATATTTATTTCTTACAAGTTGCATGACTTTTGGCAAGTTGTTGAGTCCTTTCCAGCTTGTTTTCATCTGTTAAATGGTAATAATAATTAATCTAACATATGTATTTTGTTTAAATTAGAATATATATAATTTGTCTCTTGAATAAACCTAATCAAAGTTAGTGTGTTCATTTAGGGTGAACTCAATTTTCTGTCCTGTGTCATATTACTTATTATATTATATTTTATTAATGTAAAGGAAAATGTATATGAAATATATATATATATATATATATATATATATATATATATAAAATTTAACACAACACTAGACCTCATATAGAATAAATAATGTATCTTTTCTTAAGTTAGGCCCTACCACAACAGTATTTTTATTCTCTTATTTTATATTATTCTATTTTATTTTTAGTCTGATCTAGTAGAAATTTGCATCCTTAACACATAGAGACATTAATGATGAAAGGAAAAATAATAAGCGAGAAAGTGAAATTGCTAATGTGACCTTATATTCCTTTTAGTATCATAGTACTCAGGCTACGTATCCATTAGGCAAATAGTTTAGCTGTTTCAGTGTGAAACAGCTCATATATTTAACTTTTATAGAGCTATTAATGAACTGTAAGGAAAAATTTGCATTCAGACACCTGAGATTTTCAAACACTTTCCAGAAATTAGGTCAAAGGCACCAGGGAAAATTTTATGAAAATGCTTCCAAGCTCTTACAGGTCTTGAACAGAGATTTAGTCTAAAATTGGAAGTTTCATCAAGATAGAACTCTTTGCAATGTTGTTTATTAGTACTAGGGTGGGGAGAGGGAGAAGGGAAAGAAGAAAATACATATGTTGATAAAAGGAAAGTAAATATGTTGAAACTATATGTGTACTCATTTCTTCATTAACAGATAACATTTTCTTGCTAAATAGTTCTTACTAAACTCACCCATAGTTTTCCTATCCTTCCTCTATGTATTTTTCCCAGTTCTATGTTGAATATGCATTTTTACACTGATCACTTTTCCTGAACATTGCCTGCTATATATTTTATTTGTTATTTTTTGAGAAAGGGGTTTGTAGTTTTCCAAACTTTGCCATGTAAGCTTTCCAAAACCAGACTATAGTCCCTGTAGCCCCTGTTACTTTGTTCCACTTCCATGTTTTTTCCATCAAATGGCTTCCTAATTAATTTCATGAACTAAATTGATAGGCTCAAATATCTGTAAGCCTTTTTTCCTTTAAATGAAGTACTGCTTTTGGTAGTGGATAACAATACCAAGTACTAGATCATTTTACTTCTGTGCTAAATTTAATTGAGAGAGCCTAATAACGAGAAATGACAAATCAAATATTGTCCTTAAATAGAAAACTCCCACACTTCATGAAAAATGTAATTTGATTTTCCAAAATTCAAAATATGCACAATTCTTCAGGAAAAAACTTTTTGTAAGTGTGAGTTCCACCTATATATGTTGATTCAGTTCTCCTACAAATAATGTGTAGAAAACTCTAATAACTGTAAAAGGAAGAGTTGTAATAATTTTTAGACATTTAAAAATTCAAAAATGCTAGCCAGGAACTAGTAGTGGGGGCAACTGACCCGCCCATTGCCTGAGACAAAGGCTGCAGATCACAGAGGTGCAAAGGACTCCTCAGAGAGCCTGGTCGGCTTGGAGGTTTGGCTCTCACCCGGGGGAACTGGGCAGAGTTGGCAGACCCAGGCACTGTTGACGGACCAGACCGGAGCTGCCTCCTCCGGGAGCTGCTGCGGGGGTAGGGCCAGTCGTCACAGGAACCAGCGAGGTTGCAGGCTTCCCTGTAGGGGTGCCAAGTGCTCATCACAGGCAGGAAACTCCACCAGAAGTGGGAGGGGACACCCTGCAGGCTCCAGAATACCCACAGCCCTAAAACCCAGCTAGGCTACTGAATGCCCAGCCTACCTGGGGGCTGACACTCAGAATCAGCCCTGACTGTGACAATCAGAGGCCCTGCCATGCCAAGACCAGCTAGACTATAGACTGCAGAGACCTGACCAAGAAAAAGAGGCGGCCTCAGAAAATGGATTGCTGCTAATCTCAAGCACCTGAGTTATACCGAGAGCTAAATGAACTATTAATCCCCAACATATCCTTTTCAAAAGTTACTTTTTACATGTTCTTAATCCCCCCTATCTCAATCCACCTAAATACCCAAGACCCTCCCCCTACTCTTGAATTAAAGTCTACTCACTCTGTGGCTACAACTCATTCCCAGTCCTCAATCTAAGTATTCTTCCTTTCCCCAGGCACCTAAACCCTTTCTTTATTCTTTTCATCCTTCCTTTTTCTTTTTTCCCCCTCCTTTTTATTCTTTCTTTTTTCTTTTTTATTTTCTTCCTGTTAAAGCCCACAGGTTCTGGCTCCACCTGGACCAATCAGAGATCATAAAGCATGAACAGACACCTAAACCCTTTCTTTATTAATATTGATTTATCTTTCTCTTGTGAATTTCGCCCTTTTTTTTTTCTTCTTCTTCTTCTTTCTTTTCTTCCTGATAAAGCCTACTGGTCCTGGCTCTACCTGGACCAAACAGAGATCATAAAGTGTGAACAGACACATAAACCCTTTTTTATCAATATTTATTTTTCTTTGTCCTGTGACCTTTATTTCTTTTCCTGCTAAAAGCCCTCAGGTCCAGGCTCCATCTGGACCAATCAGGAATTATTGAGGGTGAACAGCCATCTAAACCCTTTCTTCTTATTATTATCATTTTTCATTTTTTTTAATTTTACTGTTGTTGTATTACATCCATCCCCTTTTTGCTCCCCTCTGTCCCCCTCCCCACCCACCCATTCCCCACAAAGTCAATCCCACCTGTTGTCCATGTCCATGGTTCCTTTATACTAGGTTCTTGTCTAAGCTGCTCCCCTTCTTTGCCCCTGCCGGCCCCCTCCCCCAACCCCGTTACCCCTGACCACTGAAGGCCTATTATTATTATCATTTTCATTTGTTTTTTCATTTGGGTTTTTTTTTTTTT